>PISW01008840.1:0-68647 GCA_004023785.1 Mungos mungo | reverse complement strand
CTCTCTCTCTCTCTCTCTCTCTCTCTCTCTCTCTCTCTCTCTCTCTCTCCCTTTCTCCCTTTCTCCCTTTCTCTCTGGATAACATTTAAATCTCCAGACTTGAAGGAAAGCAGATTGCATGCCAAGATGTGATGGGCCTCACCCAATCAGTTGAAAGCCTTAATAGAACAAAGACTAAGAAAAAGGGAATTCTGCCAGGAGATAGACTCTGTTTAGATTCAAACAGCAACTCTTCTTTGGATCTCTGGACTGCTACCCTACCTTGCAGATGTTGGAGTCACCAGCCTCTATTATCATGTGACCCAATTTTTTAAAAGAAGTACCTATGTGTATCCATTATCTATATCTATGTCTATATCTGGTTTTGTCTTGAGTTCCCTAACAATACAGCCTATAAATGCTTTAATACGTATCTCTAATAGTAAGGACCTTAAAAAAAAACAAAACTCCCCATTACACACCACAAAGTTGATGATAATTTGTAATATCACCTAACACACACAGTTCATGGTATATTTGCTTCAAGTGTCTCAAAAACATCTTCTTAATCATATGGTGTGTTTGAATAAGGGTTTAACAAGATCTACACATTGTGCTTGACTGATCTTGTTTCTTTTTTTTTTAATGTGTTTTATTTATTTTTGAGGGACAGAGAGAGACAGTGCGAGCAGGGGAGGGGCACAGAGAGAGAGGGAGACACAGAATCGAAAGCAGGCTCCAGGCTCTGAGCTAGCTGCCAGCACAGAGCCTGATGCAGGGCTTGAACCCACCAACTGCAAGATCATGACCTGAGCCAAAGCTGGACGCTTAACCGACTGAGCCACCCAGGCACCCCTGATCATGTTTCTTGAGTCTCTCTCCCTCTCTCTTTTGCCTTAAAAACATTTTTTATTGTGGGGGCACCTGGCTGGCTCAGTTGGCCAAGAGTCCAACTCTTGGTTTCAGTTCAGGTCATGATCTCACAGTTTCATGAGTTCGAGCCCTTGTGTCAGGTTCTGCGCAGTCAGTGAGGAGCCTGCTTGGGGTTCTCTCTCTCTGCCTCACCCCCACTCGCACTGCCTCGGTCTCTCTCAAAATAAATAAATAAACTTTAAAAATATACATATTTTGTATTGTAATGAAAAATCTATACACAAATGTAGAGAGCATAGTATAGTGAAACCCTGAATGCCCATCTCCCAGCTCTGGCAGTAATTGATATGTGCATGATCTTCTTTTTAATTTTTTTCTATTTATTTTTGAGAGACAGAGAGAGACAGCGTGAGCAGGGTAAGGTCAGAGAGAGAAGGAGACACAGAATCTGAAGCAGACTCCAGGCTCTGAGCTGTCAGCACAGAGCCTGATGGGGGACTCAAACCCACAAACCGTGAGATCATGACCTGAGCTGAAGTCGGACGCTTAACCGACTGAGCCACCCAGAGGCCCCAATATGTGCATGATCTTGTTTCATCTATATTCCCTTCCTCACCCCTGCCCCCACCCCTACATATTACTTTGAAACAAGTCCCAGACTTTACATAACTTCAAAGGTAAATCCTTTTGTATATACCTCTAAGAGATAAGGAACCAATTTAAAAAACAACCACAACAGGCCAACCATAAGAGACTCTTAAACATAGAGAACAAATTGACAGTTGACTGACAGGGGTGGTAGGGTGGCGGGGTGGGTTAAATGGGGGATGGGCATTAAGGAGAACACTCTTCCGGATGAGCACTGGCTGTCACATGCAAGAGATGAATCACGGGGCTCCACCCCTGAAGCCAAGACTACACTGTATGGTAACTAACTTGAGAATAATAATAAAAAAAAGAACCATAGTTTACTAAGAATACCTAAATAATCTCATTTATGTAACAGTAACAACAAAAACCCCCACAACATCTTTGTCACATGTACAAAAATGAACAATTCCTTAACATCATCTAGTATCCAACAGGTGATGTTAAAATTTCTCTGTCCCATAAATGTGTTTTACAGTTGGTGCATTGCAATCAGGATTCAAAGAAGGTCTACTCAGGGCATCTGGTTGATGTGTGCTCTGGAATGACTTGCGTGCCCCCTACTCTACACCACGGAGTGACTATATTTGGAGATACGGCCTTTAGGAGGCAATTAAGGTTAAATGAGGTCATAAAGGTGGGGTCCCAATCCAATCGGTAAATTATAAGATTTATAAGATCCTCCATGTGCATGCATTGAGGAAAGGAATTTGAGCTCACAGCAAAAAGACGGCCATCTCCAAGCCAGGAAGAGAGTCTCACCAGAATCCAGCCACACCGGTGCCCCTGAACTTGGACTTCCAGCCTTCAGAACCTGGAGAAAAATAGGTTTCCATTGTTTATGCCACTCAGTCTGTGACAGTTTATTATGGCAGCCTGAGTTGACTAATACAATATAACCCTTAAGTTTCTTTCATTCCCCCGTGGTCACCTCCTTTCTATGCCATTCATTTGTCAAAGAAACTGGGTCGTTGGTCCCATAAAAATTGCCACATTCTACATTTGACTGATTGTTTTCTTCTGGAATCATTGAACACATTCCTCTCCCAGTGTATTGTCTACAGTCAGGTAGTTAAGACCTGAGTCTTGATTAGATCCACGGTAGTTCAGTGTGCCTTTCTACTGTATCATATAAGGAAAAATATGACGTCTGCTACTTCTATCTTTAGTGATGTTAAGTTGACTGGTGTCGGCCTGATCTATCCGTAATATAGATCTCCACGAACCTTTCATCTAACGGTTGTCATACCCATCAATGTTGTCCATGACCTAGATCCAGGAACTCAACAGGGATTTGAGAATGATGATTCTCTAATTATGTCATCCCTTCTGCTTTTATTAGCTGTGGTCTTTCTACAAAGAAGGTATTTCCCATATCAACAAGTCAGTTACCCTGAAATACAGGTTACTCAGAAAAAGCAAGAAAAGATCCGCTCCTTTTATTTAGCAGCCTGTCTGGAGTTGGTCTCCTAGCAACCTCCAAAGAAGATCACCAATTTGTTTTAAAACGATGATTATATGAGCAATGATTTTTGTATGTTTGATGTGTTTGCATCTTTTATAAGTATTTTGGTATTCAGATTGACCCAACTATGGCCAAATAGAGCCCCTTCGAGTGAGTTTCTGTGTCCTTCGAGTGACTCCTGTGTCCCAGGAGTCTTTGATGGAAGCTCTGATTTCAGGCACAACAATACATTGTAGCCGTATCTTGAACAATTCCTGCCCCAGATCCTGAATCAGTTGTTTAGCCAAAGAGCCCTGGTTTCTTTTAGCAAAAAAATGATATTTGAAAACTACATCTGGTGTGAGGGTTGCTAATTGCCACTGAACTGTCTGTCATCGCTTCTTGGTCTGATGCATAATACTGAAGGGTGGAAACTGTCTTACATAATGAAGGAAGCCGTAAATATCTCTCAAATGACTCAGACATTTACTTCATTGTTTAAATTGTTTTTTAAGTTTTTATCTTTTTGTTTTCAGAAACAGAGACAGCACAAGCAGGGAAAGGGCAGAGACAGAGGAAGAATTCCAAGCAGGCTCCACACTGTCAATGCAGAGCCCGAGGTGGGGCTCGAACTCACGAACCGAGAGATCATGACTTGAGCCGAAATCAAGAGTCAGATGCTTAATTGTCTGAGCCACCTTGGGGCCCCATTACTCAGACTTTTGAAGAGATTTTTTTTTAATTGAGAGAAAAAATAATGATCAAGAAAACTGAGTATCTGCAGATGCTTATTTTCTGCTATCCACTTGGATAAATAAATGTTTTATAAAAGTGATTACACAAATATTTAATTATTATATATTTTGCTGAGTGTTATATTTTATTTTCATGTTATTTTATTCTTTCTAGTAATGGTGGTTTATTCAATTTGCAACAAACTATCATTTACATTATATCATTAAATAATAATATATTAGGACATAGATTATATAATTACTGAATTACATTATTAAATAATTATTTAATGTGGGGCGCCTGGGTGGCTCAGATGGTTAAGCATCTGACTCGGCTCAGGTCATGATCTCTCAGTTTGTGAGTTCAAGCCCCGTATCGGGCTCTGTGCTGACAGCTAGCTCAGAGCCTGGAGCCTGCTTCAGATTCTGTGTCTCCCTCTCTCTCTGCCCCTCCCCAACTTGTACTCTGTCTCTCTCTCTCTCTCAAAAATAAATAAACATTAAAATTAAATAATAGTAATTGTTTAATGTTATTATTTTTTAGGAAAGAGCCATGAAAGACAGCTAAGTGAATTAACACCATAAATCAGGGATAGAGTTCTTTGTCAAGCTCTGTGTTCTGATTTGGAGCTCAGGAAATATGCTGACCTCTAGCAGAAAATGGAACGTCAAATGGTCACAGCTGGCTTAGGTGACCATAGGCTTTGTTTCAGCTCCCACTCCCCATTAACCTTCCGATCGGCGTTTGGTTTCCTCAGTGGGAAGGAAGTACATTGACTGGCGGACATGAATATCTCGGTTTGCTAGGCAGTGCATTTAAAATTTTTTCTTAATGTTTATTTATTTTTGAGAGAGACAGAGTGAGTGGGGGAGGGGCAGAGAGAGGGAGACACAGAATCCAAAGCAGGCTCTAGGCTCTGAGTGGCCAGCACAGAGCCCAGTGCAGGGCTTGAACTCACGAACCATGAAATCATGAGTTGATCCAAAATCAAGAGGCAGACACTTAACTGACTGAGCCACCCAGGGGCCTCTAGGCAGTGCATATTTTATGGCAAAATTATACATAGGCATTTTGACTTATATATCTGTATTCTATGACTTTGGTCAATGTGGATCAGTCCCCTGAATCTGATTGATCGGATGAACTGGAAAACGGAATTGCTGGACATTCTCAGATCAAACTTTGGACTGAAACCCCCACTGAGATTCTACCGTCAATTAGGAGGCTTTGACTGCCAGGCCAGCCTACCTCTCTTTTTGAGATAGTATATTATTTTTGTTTTCTTGGGAGGGGAACCTTCCACTATTGAAAACATTGAATGGAACATTAGGTTTATTTTCTTTGTTTCTAATCACTTTGCCTTAAAAAAATAAAATGGTTCCAAGGGCCTGGGTGGCTCAGTTGTTTAAACATCCAACACGATTTTGGCTCAGGTCATGATCTCAAGCCCTGCATCGGGCTCTGCACTGGCAGCATAGAGCCTGCTTGGGATTCTTTCTCTCCCTGTCTCTTTGCCCCTCCCCCTGTGCTCATGCACACACACCCTCTGTCTCAAAATAAATAAACTGAAAAAGAAAACAGGGCTCAATTGTATGTTCTATGTCTCTGCGTTCCAGTCCAACCTCATTCCCCCCTGGTTCTACCTGAGTCTTTGGCCTCCTGTGTCTTCAGCCTGGGAGCACCTACCTACCTCGGCGCCATCCAGCAACATAACTACTTCTGATTCACTCTTCCGGTCTTAACTCAGGGACCTCCCTCTCAAGGACACCTTCCCCAGCCCTCACATTAGGAGATGTCCTCCTGTTCCACGCTCTCGTGGCCCCCCTCACCTCCTGTCACACTTGGTAATTAAACACTTACACGTGTGATGACTAGGTTGGGTGGGCTGCCCTGGGCCCATCGTGGGCCCTGCCGGAGAAGCAGGTGCCGATGACGGACGTCTTCCCGCGACGGGACGGTGGACGCAGCGCCGCTGCAATCCCACTCGCTTGCGCCCAGGTGATGCATAGGCGCTGCCTCCTCCACACCCCTCCCTCCCCCTGCAGCTCAGCACCCCTCAAACCTGGGCCATGCCGGAATTTTATCGGAGTCCTCAGATTCCCCACCTTCGAGGTCCACGGATGTGAACTTTCCTCCGGGTTAGTCATGCGCTGGCATCTCGGGCGCCATGGGTGCCCACCCTCCCGCGGTCTTCTGGTTGCTGATCAAGCTTTCCTCCTAAAGCTCCAGTTTTCTCCTGTGACAGGGACTCTGCCCCAAATGCCAGCCCCCTTGATGCTCTGCTCAGCATCCGCCCTGCCGGCCCCTGACTGGGGGTCCAGCCTGTCCCTTCTTTGCTGGGTGATTTTAAACACGCCACATCAGTGCCCTAGGCCTTTGTTTCCTTACTTAAAACAGAGAGGGGCGCCTGGGTGGCTCAGTCGGTTAAGCATCCGACTTTGGCTCAGGTCATGATCTTGTGGTTTGTGGGTTCCAGCCCCACGTTGGGCTCTGTGCTGGCATCCCGGAGCCTGGAGCCTGCTTCAGCTTCTGTCTGCCCCTCCCCTGCTCCTGCTCTGTCTCTCTGTCTCTCTCTTTCAAAAATAAATGCACATTAAGAAAAAATTGAGAACTTATGCCATGCTCTTTTACTACAGGCCAGGGTGCCTGAGGAACTGATGACACAACACAGCAGCGCCTCGCTGAAAGTGGAAAAAGAGAAACCGGCAAGCATAGATTTGGAGGAAGCGCCCCTAAAAAGGTCACATTAGAGGTGAGATGTGAAGGGCTGAGGAGAGAGGACTGTGATGGCAACAGGTGCTTGGTGGGGCAATCACTGTGTATCCAGATTTGGCTGATTAGTTTGCAGAATGCAAAAAGGCATAATGGATCCCTGGCCTCTTACTGCTGACAGCTGAGTTATCAACATCACGTGTGCGCACGGATCAGCGGTTCTCAACCACGGGTGATTTTTCTCCTGAGGGAGGAAAATCTGGAGACCTTCTTAGTTGTCGTAACCGGAAGACAGGGGGCTGCTATTGGCATCTAGCGGGTACCGATCAAGGGATGCTGCTCTCAAAAATAAATAAACGTTAAAAAAGAATTAAGAGGGGCACCTGGGTGGCTCAGTCAGTTAGGTGTCTGACTTCGGCTCAGGTCGTGACCTCGCGGTTCATGGGTTTGAGCCCCACATAATGCTCTGTGCTGTCAGGCGGAGCCCGCTTTGGATCCTCTGTGCCCCCTCTGACTGCCCTTCCCCCCTGCCCCCAGCTTGCGCTCTCTCTCAAAAATAAACATAAAAAAAAAAAAGGATGCTGCTACGCTTCTTCCCCTGCACACACTTCCACCACAACAAATGTCACCAGTGTTGACTTTGAGAAGCCGGACCCAGCCAGACCAATGAGGCAGAAACAAAATTCTTGAGCATTGAGTCCCAAAATGAGGACCACGGATATTTCTACTCTTTCATACCCGACTTCGTTTTCAAGATTCTTCTTACATCTCATCTCAGCCTGAAGCTGCCCCCACCCAGGCTGACCAGGGCCCATTGTTTACGAGTGTGGAGCACAGAGGCAGCCACACCTGGGCGCCTACCCCAGCTGCATGGCTGGTTGGCGGGGTGACTTTGGGTGGGCGTTCTCGCCTCTGTAGGTATCTGCTTGCCCGTTCATGAAATACAGACAGTACCGTCCCTCCACACAGTAGTGAGGTGGTGAACGTAGAGCGCATGTGGGTGTGTGTAGATCACAGCGCCTAACATCTAGGTGTACATCCAGGAATGGGTGCAAATCCTTCCTTTCCCTCTCTCTCTCTCTTTCTAGTAGACTTCATGCCCAGCACGGAGCCAAACCTGGGGCTTGAACTCATGACTCTGAGATCAAGCCCTGAGCTAAGATCAAAAGTCAGATGTTCAACCAGCTGAGCCACCCAAGCATCCTGGGTGACATTTCTCTCTTTTACACGCTCACGGTGGTTTTGTGTAAGCGCCCAGATCACTTGGCTAATTTTGCCCTGAGTGGCTAGAATTACTTTTCAGATAGTTTGGCAACAAGGAAATCCCAAAGGTATGTTTCCCCCAGCAATTTTACACTTCTTACCAAAAAAACCCACAAATGTCTGTATTTTAGAAAGAAATTAAATGTCTAATCCCTTAATTGCTTTAAACTGTACTCCTTCACATAGAGTTTATAATAAGATATTTTGTTCCAAGAAACCTGTAAGATATTAAGAATCGTCTGACTCACTCGACTTTCCCCTGCCAGACATGGAAAAAGAGTGATGCCCGGGGCGCCTGGGGGGCTCAGTCGGTTAAGCGTCCGACTTCGGCTCAGGTCGTGATCTCTCAGCCTGTGGGTTGGGGCCCTGCGTGGAGCTCTGTGCTGACAGCTCAGAGCCTGGAGCCTGCTTCCGATTCTGTGTCTCCCTCTCTCTGCCCCTCCCCCACTCATGCTCTGCTTCTGTCTGTCTCTCAAAAATAAATAAATGTTAGAAAGAAAAGAAAAGAAAAGAAAGAAAGAAAGAAAGAAAAGAAAGAAGGAAAGAAAGAAAGAAAGAAAGAAAGAAAGAAAGAAAGAAAGAAAGAAAAAGAGTGATGGCCAAGAGTAAAAGGTTCGTGACCACTTTGTAAAACTGTTTGGCATTATTTCTCCAAATCGAACATTCATATAACCTATGACCCAATAATTCGTTGCTAGGTACACACCCAACCATGCAGAGATGTGCACTGTAAGACAATGTAAGACACGTACCAGAATGTTCACATCAGCACAGTTTCCAGCAACCTCAGACTATGAGCAAACCCAAATATCCATGAGCAGTATGGGAAATGACTAGATTACTGTATAGTCATTTAATGGGATGTTATACAGCAATCAAAGGAATGAACCATATCAGCCACGTGCAAGAGAATGAACCTGGACCCCTTTCTTACACCATACACAAAAATAAATTCAAAACGGATTAAAAACCTAAATGGGAATGGGGCGCCTGGGTGGCTCAGTCGGTTAAACATCCAACTATGGCTCAGGTTATGATCTCATGGTTCGTGGGTTGGAGCCCCGCGTCGGGCTCTGTGCTGACGGCTCAGAGCCTGGAGCCTGCTTCGGATTCTGCATCTCCCTCTCTCTCTCTGACCCTCTCCTGCTTGTGCTGTCTCTCTCTGTCTCTCAAAAATAAATAAATAAATAAGTACCCTAAATGAGAAACCTGCAACCATAAAAATTCTAGAAGAGAACACAGGAAGTAAGGTCTCCAACATCAGTGGTAGCAACACTTTTCTATATATATCTCCTGAGGCATGGGAAGTAAAAGCAAAAATAACCTATTGGGACTATATCAAAATAAAAAGCCTCTGCACAGTGAAGGACACAAAAAACTAAAAGACAACCTACTGAAGGGAAAAGATATTTGCAAATGGAATACCAATAAAAGGTTAGTATCCAACATACATTAAGAACTCATACAAAGTAACACCCCCAACACAAATAATCCAATTTAAAAATGGGCAGAAGAATTGAACAAACACCTCTCCAAAGAAGACATACACATGGCCAACAGACACACGAAAGGATGCTCAGCATCGCTTCATCAGGGAAATTCAAACCAAAGCCATAATGGGAAGTCACCTCACAGCGGTCACAATGGCTCACGTCAACAACGCGAGGAACAACACGTGTTGGTGAGGATGTGGAGAAAGGGGAACCCTCTTGCGTTGTTGGGGGGAATGCAAACTGGTGCAGCCGCTCTGGAAAACAGTGTGGAGGTTCCTCAGAAAGTTAAATATAGAACTACCCTATGATCCAGTAATTGTGCTACTGAGTATTTACTAAAAAAAAATACAAAAACACTCATTCAAAGGGATACAAGCAACCCTGTGTTTACAACAGCATTATTAACAATAGCTAAACTGTGGGAGTAACCCAAGTGTCCGTTGATAGATGAGTAGATAAAGTAGATGTAGGGGATAAATCTAAATATAATGGAATATTAGTCAGCCATTAAAAAGAATGAAATCTTGCCATTTGCAATGGCATGGATAGAGCTAGAGAGTACAATGCTAAGTGAAATACATGAGTCAGAGAAAGACAAATACCATATAATTTCATTCATGTATGCAATTTAAGAAACAAGACAAACGAGCAAAGGAAAAAGAGAAGACAAGAAACAGACTCTTAATTACAGGGAACAAACTGATGGTTACCAGGGGAGAGGAGGGTGGGCCATGTGTTAAATAGGGGACGGCGATGAAGGAGGGCACTTGTGATGAGCATCGGGGGAGGCAGAGAATTGTGGAGTCACTATATTGTGCACCTGAAACGAATACAGCATTATGTTAACTATGCTGGAATTGAAAAAAAATGTTTAATGAATGACCTATAACCCCCTGAACAAGTCAGACAGGTCATACAAATAGAATACATACCATGTCATTCCGTTTATATAAAAAATTTTTAAACTAGCAAAACTAACCTTTGTTGTTAGAGGCAAGAAGAGTGGAGAGTGGGGAGGGGATAGAATTGGAAGGGGCTGGAGGGGGACTCCTCCGGCGCCAGAAAACTCTATTTATTGACTAAGCAGATGGTTACACAGGTGTAAGTACTTGGTGATAATTCATTATCCACTTGATTAGTGAACAGGTTTTTTTTTTAACGTTTTTTTAATGATTTTTATTTATTTTTGAGAGATAGAAACAGTGCGAGCAGGGGAGGGTCAGAGAGAGAGGGAGACACAGAATCTGAAATAGGCTCCAGGCTCTGAGCTAGCCGTCAGCACAGAGCCCGACACGGGGCTCAAACCCACGAACCGTGAGATCATGACCTAAGCCGAAGCCGGATCCTTAACCGACTGAGCCACCCGGGCGTCCCTGAACAGGTTTTTTAAAACAAAGAAATTAATAAGTAAATAAGTGCATTCTAAACCTCATGAGTTTTTTATATTTTAGGAGAGCAGTCTAAGTCTGAAAAAATACATTCCTTTCCCCTAAATCTCATCCCTATTATGTCATGTAATTAGAAGGTAGCCTCCATTATAAAGTAGATAAGTATTTGAATCATTTGGAATACCAGAATGGACACCGTTTTACAACTTAAGTTAGAACAAAAGTAGTTAATCAGTGGGTCTCCCAACTATAGAGTAGACCCTTATAGCTCTCTTTACTGATAAACTGAAGTTTTCTTTTTTTTTAATTTTTCAAGTTTATTTATTTTCAAGAGACAGAGCACGAGAGGAGCAGGGACAGAGACAGGGAGAGAGACACAGAATCCAAAGCAGGCTCTAGGCTCCAAGCTGTCAGCACATAGCCCGACAGGGGACTCGAACCCACGAGATCATGACCTGAGCTGAAGTCGGATGCTTAACTTACAGGCGCCCCTCTGAAGTTTTTTTTTTTTTTAATTTTTTAATGTCTTTATTTTATTTTGAGAGACAGAGCAGAGAGTGAGCAGGGGAGGGGCAGAGAGAGAGAGGGAGACACAGAATCCGAAGCAGGCTCCAGGCTCTGAGCTGTCAGCACAGAGCCCAACGTGGGGCTCGAACCCACAGACTGTGAGATCATGACCTGAGCGGAAGTCGGATGCTTAACTGACTGAGCCACCCAAGTGCCCCTCTGAAGTTTTCTTAAACTTCACTTAAAAATTCCCTTTTCTGTTAGTTCAAAAGAAAGAACAAGAAAATTCACTTTTGAACACCTCAACCCTTTTCTAGTGCAGTACGGATTTCCAAATCTTGACGCAATCTAGACATGGGATTGGAACGCAGACATGCACAGAAAGTTTCCAAGTCTTCAAAGGATAGATGGTTTTCTGCCTCTTTCAGGTTTCTTACTGACGAGTTACAACACTCCTGCTAAGAGTAACAATTTATGGTGCTCTTAAAGGATTAAAACCAACCAACCAAGTTTTCCTTCCAAAACCCTCATGTTTTTAGTTACCTTGTGAATGTTAATGAGATTGGCATAATATGCAGTATGGGAATATTTGGGTAGTTAGGTTTCCAAGAAGAGCATATAGTAATAAGTGCTTCCATTGTTCTCGGAAACAATGCGGTTACGGAACTTTGGAGCCAGTTTTCAAGGAGTGTTTGCTTCACCACACAATGTATGCACAGGAATTATACAGAATATTCAGAGGTTAAAGGGAATCAGAGGGAAAAAAAGACCTTGAATGGTCTGCAGTTACCCTCCAGACCTCTTATTTTGTGTACATTGAAAACCCCCCACAAAACTTTGTTATCAGCGACTTTTTCAGTATCTGCTCTCTCCTCTCACACAGGCACTTCCAGAATGGTCCAGCACAGCCCCTGACAGGTGTTTACTGTTCTTGAGATGAACGAATACAAGACAATGGATGCTGGCTAATGAAACTGGGGCAGGACCTTGCACCCCGTTAACATTCCCCTCATTTTTCAGAGAAGGAGGCTGTAGACCAGAGCCGCCAACAGCATCCAACCGAGAAGGTGGAGAGAGGCTGGGAGTTCCCTTCGGTCTCGTCCAGATCTCTCTCGGCCCCTCCGGCTGGGGGAACGGAGTTGCCGCCTGGTGCTCTGCTTGGCAGAACTTTGGGTGGAGAAGCTGACCTGAGAATCAGAGGCCACAGTGGAGGGTTTCTCCTTTCTTGTCACTCTGCTGCCCACTCATCCGTGCTACAGCTGACTTTAGAAATGTTACCTCATCCTTCCATCCCTGGGGCTATCTCAGCCTCTATTTGCAAAGTGTGGCCTTCACATTGCCGTCTCTGATGCTTCCCATAAAAGTCCTACGGTCTTTATTGAGAGTTCCAAAGAAATGCTGGGATTTTCATTTGACTTCTTGTCTCCAGGCTAGAGTTCTCCCCCTGGGGGTGGACAGGTTCTAAGATGCTCCTTTTGCTTCTCTACAGACTCTTTATACAACACACAATAAAAATTTGGCCTCCTTTATGTTTCTGTAATGTCTGCACGAATGACAGTTCACCTGCTGGGCACTCGGCCAGGTAGACTCCTTTGTAAGTTGAAAACGACTGAAAACAGAAGTTATGTATAGAAGGAAGAATTTTCGAGCAATTGAACAACTAACTAAAAAGCAAAACAGGTGCTTCTACCTTTGAGATCCTTAAACAACACGGTTATGCCACCTCTGGGACAAGCCCCTGCATCTAGAGGCTCTGTGGCCACTGGCCCATGAACCTGGCAGGAGCATGCCCTGGTAACTGGTAGAGATGTCACCAATGACCACGGACACCTTGCACATCCTGTGCCTTCCATAAATGCTGATATCATTTCAAAAAAGAACCAGGATCTGGTTAGCAATTCTGGGTGCCTTCAAACAGTGTTTGAAATTAAAATACATGATTCCCGGTTAGTCTAAAGAGAAATGGGAATTTAGGGCCACTATATATATATATATATATATATATATATATATCTTGTATCTTGAAATCATATATATATAAGATTTTAAGATTTTTCAGTTTGATGTTGGCACAAACAAAAACTCTGTGCTATTAGTCAAAGATTCAAAGATTTGGGGATTTTGTTAAGAATTCTAGGGAGCTTGGGGCACCTGGGTGGCTCAGTCGATTGAGGGTCCAACTTCGGCTGAGGTCATGATCTCATGGTTTGTGAGTTCAAGCCCCGCGTGGGGCTCTGTGCTGACAGCTCAGAGCCTGGAGCCTGCTTCCGATTGTGTGTGTCTCCCTCTCTTTCTGCTCCTCCCCCTGCTCATGCTCTGTCTTTCTCTGTCTCTCAACAATAAATAAACATAAAAAAAAAAAAGAATGCTAGGAAACTAAAGGCTTCTTGGAGGTAATAAATAAGCCACAGATAAGATGTTGGTCAAGACAGTCCTAGAGGATCCAGCTTTAAGTGCTGACAAGGGCTTAGGGAAGTAAAGTTGGTTTTTTATAACTGTGGAAAGGTTAGTAAAGGTAGCTTGGCAGTGTGTGTCAAAAGTTATTAAAATGTAAGGGGAGTTGGCACACTGGATACTCAGAGAGAGTGGATGTCTCAGTTCAAGTCCAAAGGCAATAAAAAAAATCTGAAGTCCCAGGTTGAAGGCAGTCAGACAGGAAAGCATTTTCTCTTATTTGTTGGAGAATCAGCCTTTTTGTTCTACTCAGGCCTTCAACTGATTGGACAAGGCCCACCCACGTTTGGGAGGGCAATCTGCTTTAGTCAGTCTACCAGTTCAAATGTTAATTTCAACCAAAAATACCCTCACAGAAGCACTCCGAATAATGTTTGACCAACTATCTGGGCCCCCTGTGGCCCCATCAAGTTGATCTATAAATTAACCATCCTGGTCTTCCCAATCTATTTTTTAAAGTCTCCTATTGAGGCTTAATTTGCTTATAGTTGAATGTACCTTTGTATGAGTTCTTTCCATTTTTTTAAAACACACACAAACCACAAATATATCTATAAAAACAGAGTATTTGCATGTGATGTAAAAATCAGTATAAAATTCTGTTTTTATTTTACTCAACAGTATATTTCTGTAGTTTATTCCTTTCGGTTTAAATATATGCCTTTTAATATTTATCCATCCAATTAATGGACATTTAGGTTGTTTTGAATATTTCTCTACTGGAATCGATTCAGCAAGAACGGCCCTGCATGTGCCTTCTAGTGCAATGCAATGGCATGCGAGAGTTTCTCTGGAAACTACAATGGCCGCAAGTGGAATTGTCAGATCACACAGAGTGCGCACACATTCCGTTTTGCTTCCTGCTGCCAAACTGCTTCCACAATGGCTGTAACAATTTATACTCCAGCCATGTGAGAGAATTCCCATTTGTCCACATCTGGGTACATCCTTGATATTTTTAGATTTGTTCATTTGTATCAGTCAGATGGATGAGAAATAGACTCTCATCCTGCTTAATATGCATTTCTCGGGGCACCTGCGTGGTTCAGTTGGTTAAGAGTCCCACTCTTGGCTTCTGCTCTGGTCGTGATCTCACAGTTTTATGAGTTCGAGCCCTGTGTCGGGCTCTGCTCTAGCAGCGTGAAATCTGCTTGGGATTTGCTCTCTCTCCTTCTTTCTCTGCTCCTCCACCACTTGTACTGTCTCTGTCTCTCAAAATAAATAAATACACTTAAAAAAATTCATAACTTGCATTTCTCCGGTTACCAGTGAGATGGTTAATGGTTATTATTACTTGCCTCTATCCATGAATTATCTATTTATTACAATTACCTATTTTTCTGTTGGTCTGTCTGTCTTTACTTAGTTATTTGATGAGGCTCTTTGTGCTTTGTAGACTATGTGTTGCAAATTACCTTCTTCTGGATGTCATGTACCTTTTCATCTTGGTTTAGGGGATTTTCCTTTATGGCATATGTCTGCGTGTATGTGTTTGCTTTAAGAAATCTTTCCGGGGCGCCTGGGTGGCTCAGTGGGTTAAGCCTCCCACTTCAGCTCAGGTCATGATCTCACATCTGTGGGTTCGAGCCCCGCATCAGGCTCTGTGCTGACAGCTAGCTCAGAGCCTGGAGCCTGCTTCCAGTTCTGTGTCTCCTTCCCTCTCTGCACCTCCCCCTCTCATGCTCTGTCTCTCTCTGTATCAAAAATAAATAAAACATTTAAAAAAAAAAAGAAATCTTTCCTATAACCATAGATATTGTCCCTCATTACCTTCTAGAAAGTTCTGAAGTTATATATGTGAGGTGTGAGAAAGGATCCAATTAAAAACCTTTTTTTGAATATTTATTCATTTGTGAGAGAAAGAGTGCGAGTCGGGGTAAGGGAAGAGAGAGAAGGAGACACAGAATCCTTAGCAGGCTCCAGGCTCTGAGCTGTCGGCACAGAGCCCCACAGGGGGGCTCAAACCCATGAACTGTGAGATCATGACCTCAGCTGAAATCAGTCGCCCAACCATCTGAGCCACCCAGATGTCCCAAGGAAGGATCCAATTTCGCTTCAATTGGGGGATGAGATATTATGTTGCTACACCACAAATTACTCCAAAACCTAGCAGCTTAAAACCACAGACATTTATATTATTTCAACACTTCTGAGAGCTGGGCATCTGGGAGCAGCCTAGCTGGGGGGGGGGGTGGGGGTCAGGGCTCTCCTGAGGCTGTGTCAGATGTTGGTCAGGGGGACAATCACATGGAGACCGTGGTTCCAAGATGACTCACTCGCATGGCTTGGCCGGAAGCGCCAGTCCCTCCCCAGGGAGACGTCTCCACGCAGGCTGCCCCAGGGTCCTCATGACGTGGTAGCCAGCATCCCCGGAGCGCGTGCTCCATTCCAGAGCACGTGTGAGCAAGGGGGCAGTCACAGTGCCTTTATGACATAGTTTCTAAGGTCACACACGGTCACTTCTGTTTTATGCTATGCACTAGAAGTGAGCCCGCTTCTATTCCACTTTGTGACATGCTCTAATCTTAGGATAAGGTAGAAGTCATACCTAGCTCGTTCCTGGCCTAAGCCTCAGGCTGGAAGCTTTCCTTTTGTGCTCTTAGGACCTTTAAGCCACTATATACATTGTCTGGGAGACCCCCAGTGGGAGAGCTTGGGAGAGGAGTGACGAGCCACGGGGCTCCCTAGAGAAACAGAGGAGCCTAGGCATGTCAGCAAGCCGGCCGAGTCCAGCCTTGTGCTGAGCAACCCGCTGCCTGTAGCCCGGGGTCCTGGCGGGAGCAGCTGAACCGCCCAGGTTGAGCCCATCCCAGGCCCCAAAGTCGCAATGACTGTTTTAAGCCATCAAGTCCAGGGGAGGTTTGTTACACATCAATAGATAACATATAGCTCTTTCCCCCTCCTTGTTCTTCTTTGTCAAAATTACTGTACATTGAACTTCAACATTAATTGGGGGAAAGAATATTGAGTCTTTCTTTATGCCTATGTATTCAGCTTTTCTCTTTTCTTTTTTCTTTAAAAATTTTTAATGTTTATTTATTTTTGAGAGAGAGAAACAACATGAGCAGGGGAGGGGCAGAAAGAGAGAGACAGAGAGGGAGACACAGAATCCAAAGCAGGCTCTAGGCTCTGAGCTGTCAGCACAGAGCCTGACACAGGGCTCAAACTCACAAACTATGAGATCATGATCTGAGCCACAGTTGGATGCTAACTGACTGAGCCACCCTACTGCCCCATCTTTTTTTTTTTTTTTTAAGAGAGAGAGAGCTGGGGAGAGCGTCAGAGGGAGAGAGAGAGAACCTTAAGCAGGGTTCACATTCAGCAAGGAGCCTGACATGGGGCTTGATCCCACGACCCTGGAATTATGACCTGAGCCGAAACCAAGAGTTGGATGCCCAAACAACTTAGACACCCAGGCACCCCTAGCTTTTTTTCCCCAACAACAGATTGTTATAGTTTTCCCATCAAACCCTGAATATCTTTGCTTATCTCATTCTTAAATTCAATATAATTTCTATTACTATTGCAAGTGAGAATTTTTTCTCCCAAATTTTCTTTGTAGTTATTGATGGCATAAGGAAATGCTACTATTTTATGCTGGCCTTGTATGCAGCAAAATCTTATTCTTTATAAAAGTTGGTCTGAAGATTCTCTGGGATTTTCGGTGAAGACAATTTGAAAATAATGAGCATTTTATCACCTTTTCTCTGATTCTTTTGCCTCTTCTTTTCTTGTCTCTTTTCACTGGTAAGGACTTCCAGTTCAATGTCAGATAGTAGGGGTGATAGTGGCCACAACTTGTACCTAAACCTCATAGAAATTGTTTAAAGTTTCAGCGCTAAGTATGATATTAACATAGGGATTTATTTTGCAGGGGGGAGGGATATTTTCTCAAGTTAAAGAAATTGTTGTCTATCTTTTGTTAAAAGTTTTACTATTTTTTAAGATGAATAAATATTTAATTATATTGCCTACATTTCTCTATATTTCTTAAGATAACCATATGGTTTTCTTCCTCTTTGTAACATTTTTTTTAATGTTTAGTTATTTTTGAGAGCAAGAGAGAGAGAGAGAGAGAGAGAGAGAGAGAGAGAGAGAGAGTGCGAGCAGGGGAAGGGCAGAGAGAGAGGGAAATACAGAATGCGAAGTAGGGCTGCCAGCACAGAGCCAGAAGTGGGGCTTGAACTCATGAACCACAAGATCATGACCTGAGCCGAAATTGGGTGCCTAACCGACTGAGCCAGCCAGGCGCCCTGGTTTTCTTCCTCTTAACATCTTCATATTTTATAGTAATTTGATACATTTTCTTAATGTTGAGTCATGTATATTTTTATAGGATGAACCTTAATTATGATATTTTTATTTATTGCAAAATTAGATTTTCTTGTTTTTTCAAATTTAGAATTCTTGCATTTCATTTATAAAATTATATTGACCTATGTTTTCTCTTTGTTGTTTTAAAAAATATTTTCTACTCATATTAATCTCATAAAATGAACTATGTAGCTTTCCTTTTTCTTCTACTATGTGGCTAAAAAAGAATTATGTGTTTCTAGAAGGTTTAGAAAAGCTTGCCTGTCGAGTTGTTTGAACCTGTAGCAGAAGAGATATTTACTAGCCATTCAGTTATTTTCAGTTATTGGTATATTCAGATTTTCCATTTCTTCTTGTGTCACTTCTGTAATTTATATTTTTCTGTAATGTTGTCTACTTCATGAACATATTCAAAAGTATAGGCAAAAAATTTGTTTAAGGTGTTTTTTGTTCCTAATATTGTTTATTTTGCCTTTTTTGTTTTCTCTACTTAGTCTTTCCAAAGATTGGTCTATTATTCTTTTAATCAACAATACTTTGGTTTCTTTGACAATTCTTACATTCTTGATTTTAGATACTTATTCGTGTTCTGTATTAATTTCTCTTTTCTTCTAGATTTTTTCCTTATAGATCATTCAGTTGAATGCTTAGTTCATTAATGTTCAGATCTCTTTTGTTTTCTATTTTTTTAAATATATGTTTAAAAAAACTTTTTTTTGAGAGAAAGAGAGAAAGAGAGCAAACAAGGGAGGAGCAGAGAGAGAGGGAGAGAGAGGACCCCAGGCAGGCTCTGCATTGTCAGCACAGACCCCAACGCAGGGCTCCAACTCAAGAACCATGAGATCATGATCTGAGCCAAAATCAAGAGTCAGACATTTAGCTGACTAAGCCACCCAGGAGTCCCATCTCTTTTGTTTAAAAAAAAAACAAACATTTAAATTTAAAATTTCCCCTTGAATACCATTTTAGCTGTACCTCATATATTTTGATATGTATGTTTTCTTTGTGTATCATTTCTAAATATTTTTCATTTTCATTATGGTTTCATTTTTAATTCTGAGATTGTTTGGAATGATATTTTTTATTGTCGCATTTATAGAATGGGAGAATACACGTGTACTGTTGGTTTCTATTTTCAGGGCATTGTGGTGCAAGAACATGATCCGTATGATATCAGTCCTTTGGAATTTGTTGTGATTTCCCGTGTGGCTGAACAAATGGTCAAGTATGTAAACATTCTGGGTGGGCTTATAAAGGCTATGCATTCTGTATTTGTTGGGTGAAATTCTTTCTACATATCGTTATTATTTCTAAATATAACTGTCGTTTTCCTGATAAATAATTTATTGTTTGGAAAAGAGGAGTGAAGAAGAGTCTGTGTCTCAGGAACCTCATCTTCTCAGGAAGGGAAGAAGAGTTCGAGAAGCAGTATCTGAGTACGATCCTGGGAAATCAAACACTACAGCAACTACGTAGTCCTGGAAAAACGAACTCCCTCTATGGCCCCCAGATGGGGGAGGGTCTAATGTAACAGTCCTGCCCTTGGAAATGCCAGAACAGGACAGTATAAGTGCCACCTGTGGCACTGCCTTTGCACTCCTAGTGACCCGTAGGTGACAGGGAAGTAGCCTCCACCACACAGCACAGTTGTGACCCACTGGTTAACTGGGCCCTTCCTATTTCAAATATTTCTCCTTTGCCCATACCTGATAGAGTTCTTTCAGTAGGGATATTATCTGATTACATTGGATTGGATTGAATTAAAATGAATTGAATATTGATTTAGCTTGGCCTGAGGTTGGTATTGTACCAAAGGGTGGTTAGAGAAGGTCTTGGTTCTGTAACCAGCCCTTCTTTTAGGTTCCATGTGAGTCCTCGTGGGGCTGGTTCTCTCTTTTGGCTAGGGAAATTGCCATCAGATATTCCTTGGGGCAAGAACTTTTTTGGACTTCTAATTTCCTTAGTTTAGACTCTCACAGACAAGACTTTCCTCCTTAAGCATTGTTGCAATGCTTCTTGGTAGCTGGGTGCTCTGGTGCTTATCTTCCTTTTCATTCTCTGACTGTGATTTTGCACATTCACGAGTGCCACGCTCCAGCTAGATGACAGTCTGCCAGTTGGGACACAAGCAAACTTCCCAAGCCCGGGGGAGAGGGATGGGCCAGAGGGATCTCCCAATTTATTTGAGATGGTCTCTCCTTCCTCAGGGGACCTGGAGACTCACAGGCAGGTCACCCCAGCTGCAAGAGGCCTTCCTTGGTTTACCACAGTGTGCTGTCAAATACAATTTCTCTAGGTACCATGATAGTGTAACAGTAAGGAAGCCCTGTGAGGAATTCTGAGCTGAAGATAAACATGCTTTATTTTGTAAGCCACGTTCTCAAGTTTAATGCTATTCCTGATATTGTTTCTCTACCATTAGCTCCTTGCCCTTTGCCTCTGCTTCCAGCACTTTGTTTAAAAGTGGTCGTCATGTCAGGGTGCCTAGGTGGCTCCGTTGGTTAAGTGCCTGACTCTTGATTTCAGCTCAGGTCATGATCTACGGTTTGTGAGCTGGAGCCCTGTGACAGACTCTGCACTGATGATGCGGACTTGCTTGGGATTCTCTCTCCCTCTCCCTCTCTCTCTGTCCCTTCTCCACTTGTTCTCTGTCTCTCTTTCAAAATAAATAACTAGGGGTGCCTGGGTGGCTCAGTTGGTTAAGCCCCCGACTTCAGCTCAGGTCAGATCTCACATTTGTGGGTTCGAGCCCTGTGTCAGGCGCTGTGCTGACAGCTAGCTTGGAGCCTGGAGCCTGCTTCCAGTTCTGTGTCTCCTTCTCTCTCTGCACCTCCCCCTCTCATGCTCTGTCTCTCTCTGTATCAAAAATAAATAAAACATTAAAAAATTAAAAAATAAATAAACTTAAAACACGTTTAAAGTCGTAGTCATGTCTTGGCTGTGTGTGGAGAGAAAAAAACAAAAAGTAAGTGTGTGTGGCATGAGGGTAAGACAGGGGGTCCAAGGAGGGAACAGCTGGATCCCTGTGGTGGTAGCCATAGCTGGTGAGAGACTCCAAGGGGAAAGAGAATCCCAGGAGAATCGGGGCTGCTGCTCCCATGGGGACTCTCCCCCCTTGCTTACTATAGAGGGTCTAAAATTAATTCAACCGAGGCAAGGAGCGTTTCCCATTCCTTTCTCATAACCTGTCCCCCACTCTTCCTTTGTCTCCCCTCCCCCCACAACCTGGTGTGTGTGTGTGTGTATGTGTGTGTGTGTGTGTGTCACTCCCACAAAACTGTAGTTTATCTCCACGATTATGCTTTGCACACACTCCATCGCAGTATCTGTCTGCTTGTCTGTGTGATACACAAAGCCATGAGCTCCCTAAGGGACACGATGGAAGCTTCCAGCTCTATATTCCCAGTGAGCAAATTCAGGGACTCAGAGCAGGCAGGACACCAAACTAACCGGACGCAGGGCTGCTGGTCAGCCAGTATGCAGCCACTCCTCTGAGCTGTGAGTGCCGCTTTGCCACCTCGTGACCCTGACCTCTCCCCCCAAGTCTCCCGGGCCTGATCACGACCCAGGAGGAACGTGTTGATGCTTGATCTAGCAGTCAACCTCCAAGACCATGCTCCATGGTATTGGCATTTGAATTGGTTGGTGCCTATGCCACACTGGTGTTAATTCTGCTACCATCCCTGGATGAATGAATGAGTGAAGGAGTGAGTGAGTGAATGACCCTGCTTTCCTTCTGTGTTCATTGTGCTTGAGTCTCATGACATGTGTCCTCTGCCGTCATCTCCCAGGCCACACTGTGCCCCGGGTTACCTCCACCTAAGAACAAGCCCTGGGTCTCTCGGCCCTTTGCGTGGCCCTCTGTTGGACCATATAATTTCAGAGCTGTAGTCTATGTTATGATGTTGCTGCCTAGATACGTACAGCTCAAGTGAGTGATTTTGGGATCTGTCTGTTGCCTGAAATAATAAATAGAGACATGTTTGAAATGGAGCAAAAAAGGGCGCCTGGGTGGCTCAGTCGGTTAAGCGTCCAACTCCTGATTTCAGCTCAAGTCACACTTGTGGTATAGAGCCCTGTGTCAGGCTCTGCGCTGACAGTGTGGAGCCTGCTTGGGATTCTCTTTTTCTGCCCCTCTCCTGCTCTCTGTCTTAGAATAAACTTAAATAAAATAAAATAAAATAAAATGGAGCATATACTGTTTTGTGTGCCTCCCCTTTAAACCAGAACTTGAGGGAGTGGAATAATGGTCTTAATTTGAATTGCAAAGGCCATGTTATTCTCTCTCCAATAATATTTACTTTCTGCGAGACCGTTAGGAGTATTACTTTTCTGGTCTACTCATCTGTGTGTGTAGGCAATGTGGTAATGATTTGGGACGCTAAATAGTTTTCCTATGTACTTACTGATCTGTCTGGGAAAAGCACCATACTTTCCTTCTGTGTATTTACAGAGCAAGTACACCATCTGCCCCCATGCCTTAGCATACCCAGGTGGCAGAACGTTACATAACATAGCATTGTCTCAGAGAGACTGGGGGCATGAAGCGGCCGAGGCCCTGAGGATTTTCACACGTCAAGAAAGAAGGTTCTGTATTTTCCACCGAAGCCAATGATGTCCAAGCTGCCGTGTATTTCCTTTAAACCTTTCCCCACAGTCAGAGAGCTATGGATTTGGTGGTAGTGCTTTATAATCTTTTTAATGTTTATTTATTATTGAGAGACAGAGAGAGAGAGAGAGCATAGGTGGAAGAGGGGCAGAGAGAGGGGGAGACACAGAATCGGAAGCAGGCTCCAGGCTGAGCTGTCAGCACAGAGCCCGATGAGGGGCCTAAACTCACAAACCATGAGATCACGGCCTGAGCCAAAGTCGGACGCTCAACTGCCTGAGCCACCCAGGTGCCCCTTGGTGGTAGTGCTTTAAGGAGTATCTCCATTTCTCTTGGCCTGGTGAGTGACACAGATCAAAAACCTGTTACTATACAACCTAGTTGTGTCCACTATTCCTTTTGGTACTTCAAAGGACTAGTAAAATTGCTAGATGCATTTAGGCTCCCTCCTTCACCGAGTTCATTTACTCAGAGTGGGAGTTGGAGATGAAACAAATTTCTGAGCAGGTGACCAGGACTGATCGTTTACACATTAAAAAAATTTTTTTAAATCTTCAATGTAAGGAAAATACCAAAATGTAGAAAAAGGTAGTTTTCTTTCCATTTGATAGGTTATTTCTTCTTAAAAATATATAGCTGTACATACAACAGTGGGAACTGTATACTTAAAAATGGTTAAAATGGCAAATTGTATATTATGTCTATTTTAGGCCAACAACAAAGATAGAGTTGCAATATTACATATGCAACATGGTTTCAGCTTAAACATTTTTTTTAAATGTTTATTTATTTTTGATAGGCAGAGAGAGAGCATAAGCAGGTAAGGGGCAGAGAGAGAAGGAGACACAGAATCAGAAGCAAGCTCCAGGCTCCTAGATGTCAGCACAGAGCCCGACATGGGGCTCGAACCCATGAACGGTGGGATCATGACCTGAGCTGAAGTCAGACACTCAACTGACTGAGCCACCCAGGCGCC
Organism: Mungos mungo; assembly: GCA_004023785.1. Taxonomy (NCBI): domain Eukaryota; kingdom Metazoa; phylum Chordata; class Mammalia; order Carnivora; family Herpestidae; genus Mungos; species Mungos mungo. Next base: position 45,252 of record PISW01008840.1, on the reverse strand, counting down.
CCTGTTTCAGCTTTTTAAAAAATGTTTTTTATTTATTTTTGAGAGAGCACAAGTGGGGGAAGGGCAGAGAGAGGGGTCAGAGGATCTGAAGCGGCCCTGCTGCTGACAGCCCGATGTGGGGCTTGAACTCACCAACCTGGTGAGATCATGACCTGAGCCAAAGTGGGGCGCTTAACCGACTGAGCCACCCAGGCGCAGTGGTTTGGCTTTTTAAACATGACATTATGCTCTAAGCATTTTCCCAGTCCACTACATGACATTAGAAACTGTTTTGCTGACTATATGATTAACTTATTCTTTCAACAAGGATTTACTGTGGATCCGCGAGGTACCAAGTACTGATCTGGGCTGTGGACATAAAGCAATAAATGAGACCAACAAGACCCCTGGGCCCAAAGAGCTTATGTCCCAGCCTGGAGAGACTGGCAATGGTCAAGAAAGCACACTCACGCCGGTTGTGTAAGGGCTGTGGATGGAATCAGCAGGGTGGTGTTGGAGAGCACCCAGCGGGATTTGGAAAGAATAACTACCAGCATATGGTGGGGAACATGCGACATGCCAGTCCAGCCCCAGAGGCTGTGGACAAGCAAACAGGTGAATGAAGGGCTGAAGAACAGCATTCTTCACAGAGGGAACAGGAAGTGCAGAAGTCTTGAGGCAGGAGAGAACCAGGCAAAACTCGGGAGGAATCAAGAGGAGGCATGAGTGTGTCACTGACACAGAATGACCCTCCGCTCAAGGATGACAAAGGGGGCTGAGGTGAAATGGTTAGGGATCAAAGACACAAGCCCCAGGTTAAAAAATATTACGCACCTTGGGGCGCCTGGGTGGCTCAGTCCGTTAAGGGTCCCACTTCGGCTCAGGTCATGATCTCTCCGTTGGTGGGTTTGAGCCCCACGTCGGGCTCTGCGCTGACAGCTAGGAGCCTGGAGCCTGTTTTGGATTCTGTGTCTCCCTCTCTGCCCCTCACCTGCTCACGCTTCTCTCTCTCTCAAAAGTAAATAAACGTTAAAAAAAAAAAAAAAAAGATGCCCCTGGGGCATTTCTTGTGAGCTGTTATTGTGAAACGTCTTCTCTTACAGAACTGAACCAGGACATGACTAGGATGTGGCCCCAGAGACAAGCCAGACTGGAAACAGAAGACCCAGGCTGGGAAAAGCACCAATGAGTTGCTGCCTGCCAATATCAACCAATCAGGACGAGGCCTTTCTAACCAATCAGAATGAGGTATTCCCCCCCCCCCTAATTAGCCTATTAGACCAGTGGGAGCCTGAGCAAGAAGTGTCTCCATCTGTAGCCCCAGTAAAGCCTGTCCTGTGTCTTTGATTTTTAGGTCTGGCCTCATTTCTGTCCTTGTCCAGCCCAAGAATCCGATTCCTGTGACAGAGGGGCAGAGCAGCGCGCCTTGTAGGCCATTGCGAGGGCCTTTGGTTGTATTGCAGGTGCAGCCCGAAAGCACTGGAAGGTTCTGCTCAAGATGGCCAATGCTTTTATTTTTATTTGTGTCTTGATATGTATTTACAAATTTTGTATTATTAATGTATATTTGACATACAACTTTTACGTTTAAAAATATGTTTTAATTATTGAGGTATAATGGCTAATGCTTTTAAAAGCACGCTCTCTCTCTGATGAATTACAGATGGGAGGTAGGGAGAGTGTGACAGACAGTCATGTTGGGAGTTCGGGGGAGAGATGCTGGGGGGCAATACTGTCCCAGGCTCCCCTTCCCCAGGATGGCACTGCTTTTTTCTGACCTGGACACAGCTTTAGGGAGCCCCTTCCCAGGGAGCCTGTTGGCCTTTGCTAGGGGAAGGAGAGAAAGACACACGGGAGAAATGCAAGGGTGTTTCTCTATAAAGAGCCAGTGCCCGGTTGTCAGGGGGAACACAGAGGCTGTGGTGTCTAACATAAGTTCAAGGGCTTAGTGGTAGTATACTGCGATTTTGGAATCTGGTGATTCCAGTCAAAGGTGTGCCTTTATGACCTACTTCAGGCAAGTTAACTTTTTTAGATAGTGGTTTCTTTATTTGTAATAGTGGGGGAAATCGTACTTACCAGCAAGAGGTGCAAGGAGTAAATACACACAGTGTGTTTAGCTTAGGGGCACATGTGTAGCAAGTAGTCAATAAATGGTAGCTATTTTGTTTAAGTTTATTTATTTTGAGAGAGAGTGTGAGTTAGGGGGGGGAGCGAGAGAGAGAGAGAGAGAGAGAGAGAGAGAGAGAGAGAGAGAGAGAGAATGAATCCCAAGCAGGCTCCATGCTGTCAGGGCAGAGCCTGACATGAGGCTCCATCCCAGGAACTGTGAGATCATGACCAGAGCAGAAATCCAAGAGTCAGTCACTCAAAAGACTGAGCCACCCAGTCTTTTGTGCCCAATGATGAATGAGTACTTTTAAAACTCTATTAATGACAAGTTGAAGAATAAATTTCAGCACTTTCCATATTAGAACCGTTTAGTAGAACTCCAGGATCTTCAGAAAGTCATTTGGCAAAGCTATATGTCTACCAAGAGCAAAAGTATTTTGTTCTACGAATATTAAGATTTAAGATTTATTGAATTTTTTAACATTTATTCATTTTTGAGAAATAGAGAGAGAGAGTGTGAGCAGGGGAGGGGGAGAGAGAGAGGGAGACAGAGAATCCGAAGCAAGCTCCAGGCTCTGAGCTGTCTGAACAGAGCCCGATGCAGGGCTTGAACTCATGAGCCGTGAGATCAAGACCCGAGCCGAAGTTGGACACTCAACCGACTGAGCCACCCAGGCACCCCTACAAATATTAAGATTTATAAGGCTATTGGGCATTTATTGATACTCAACCAAAAATGATCAAAACTTATTTCTACCTTGTATCAAAAAGAATAAACAAATCTAACTAGATACCAAGACTTTCTCTATTTTTCATTAAAACAAGAAAATATTTCTAAAATTGTGGAAGCAAGTAAACCAAATTATTTAGAGTGGCTGCATAAGGATGGAGAGATTAAGGTAGAATTTGTTTTACTTATGAAATTTCTGTAATATGTGCAAGTGACTTGTACAATGAAAATATTTAAAATTACCATTAGGCTAAATTGATATGCAAAGACATTTCATTTTATCATCATCCTATGACTATGAATAAAACAATGAATCCCCACTATTTTTATTTCTTTATTTTAGAGAGAGAGAGGGGCAGAGGGAAAGAGAGAGATTATTTAAAAAGGCTCCATGATCAGCATGGAGCCTGATGCAGGGCTCGATCCCATGACCCTGGGATCATGACCTCAGCCAAAATCAAGAGTCAAATGCTTGACCAACTGAGCCACCCAGGCACCCCACACACCTTTTTTTATTTCTTATTTCTTTTTAAAAAATTTTTTTAAAGTTTATTTACTTTTGAGAGAGAGAGAGAGAGAGAGAGAGAGAGCGAGCACAAGCTGGGGAGGGACACAGAGATACAGGGAGACACAGAATCCAAAGCAGGCTCCAGGCTCTGAGCTGTCAGCACAGAACCCAATGTGGAGCTTGAACCCACAAACTGTGAGATCATGACCTCAGCAAAGTCGGATGCTTAACCAGCTGAGTCCCCCAGGCACCCCACACTATTTTTATTTCTAAAGAAAGGTTTAGAATGTTCTTTTTGGAGTCACATGACAATCATCTTAAACAACATGAAAATGGGCCTAAACTCTTTACCCCAAGGCAAATAGTAGAGATTGGCAGATAAACCATGGAATGAGGGGAAAGAAAATTTTAGGCTTATTTTCAGAACTGTTTAAAAGGTCAGAATGTCAGGTTGTGTTGGGATTCAGGATCCAGGTTTAAGAGGGTCTCACACAGGGGCACCTGGGTGGCTCAGGCAGTTGAGTGTCCAACTTCGGCTCATGGCATGATCTCATGGTTCGTGGGTTCGAGCCCTGCGTCGGGCTCTGTGCTGACAGCTAGCTGAGCCTGAAGCCTGTCTTCAGATTCTGTACCTCCCTCTCTCTGTGACCCTCCCCTGCTCGCACTGTCTCTCAAAAATAAATTAAAAAAAAAAAAAAAGAGGGCCTCACACAAAGAACATGAAGAATAAACACACCAGATATTCGTGAGGGTATCTGTGGTCCAGGCAGTGACGGTGGTGACCCGAGTCCCCACCGGGCAGAGAAGCTGTCAGACTCCGGGTGCATTTTGAAAGCAGAGGACCTGCCTACACTCAACTAGAGAGTGCATGAGGGTGAGGAGCTCTGGATGCCGGGCAGGTTTTTGGCCAACTGGTGGGCTGCTGGTGCCCTTTGTTAAGATGGGAATGGATGGGGGAGCGACAGTCTGGGTGGGGGAGGGGGGTGGGAAGTGTGGCATTCAGTTTAAGACGGGTCAGTCAGTCTCGGGTGCTGCCAGGATTCTGTTTTGTATTCTATGAAATGTGGATGATGTTTGTTTTATATATTTGATGAGAATCAAATGTGATCATTTTCTTTTGATATCACACAGAAGTATGGTTTATTTTTGTTCACATTGATGTTATGCATACAGTTCCCTTGAAAAGAATACAAATGTGTGCCTGGGTGGCTCAGTTGGTTAAGCATCTGACTTCAGCTCAGGTCATGATCTTGCAGTTTGCAGGTTCGAGTCCTGCATCTGGCTCTGTGCTGACAGCTCAGAGCCTGGATCCTGCTTCGGATTCTGTGTCCCCCTCTTTCTCTGCCCCTAACCCACTTGCACTCTGTCTCTGTCTCTCTCAAAAATAAACATAAATTTTTTTTAAATGTTTAAAAGAACACAAACAGGGGCCCCTGGGTGTCTCATTTGGTTAAGCATCCAACTCTCGATTTTGGCTTCAGGTCATGATCTGACGGGTTCGTGGGTTCGAGCCCCATGTCGGGCTCCGTGCTGACAGCTCAGAGCCTGGAGCCTGCTTCGGATTCTGTTTCTCCCTGTCTCTCTAACCCTCCCCTGCTCACGCTCTGACTCTCAAAAATAAATAAAGCATTAAAAAAATAAAGAAAAGAACACAAACAAAACCCCCTCTCATTGGCTGGATATTGCTGCCCTTGTACAGCTGTCTCTCAGCAAGAAGTGATGTTGGTGACAGACCCCTCTCCATATTTATTTAGCATATTTGTTTATCTAGAGCTTACTATGAGTCAGACACTATTCTAAAGACTTGATGATCCTCCAAAATCCTTTGTATATGCTGTTATTACCCTGATTTAGCACACGTAACGGGGGACACAAAAAGATGAAGTCATTCGGGAAGGTCCCATGGCTGGTAAATGGCAGAGCCCAGAGTCAACCCCAGGAGCTGTGGTTGTTTCCAACCCCCACACTAAGCTCCACACCCCCTGAGCCGCTGCCTTCCGGGACCTATGACCTGGCCTCTTGTATGCCACGTTGGTGCCTCGTGTCTGACACCATTGCCCGCACCCCTTACCCTGGTCGGCGTTCCTGCCTTCTCTTTTACGAAACCACTGCTCCAAAGCAGCCTGTCTTTTTGTCTCAGACCTTCTCAGGCCCTTGGCAGCCACTCAGAGCACTCTGTGTCCTCTGTGCCTTTCTTCTAAGGCCCTGAGGTCGGCCACCTCCCTCCATTGCAACACAGGAGCCTTTCTGGTATCCTGCTCTCTTTATGCGCCTGCCTCTTTGCCAGTCGTTACTAGTGGTTTCAATGCTTGCAAGTGTCACGTTTTCCGCTCCTGTGTTGAAATCGACCATGTGCCACATGGAGCTGAGGGCTGAAGACAGGAGCAGGCCAGGACCCTTGACCTCTCAAGAGACTTTGAGCTAGAAGCCAGGTCCCTTTCCACTTTAGGTCACGCATCCCAGCACCAAGTGGACACAAAGCGGACCCTCGGTGAACATTCATTCATTTATGTAGCCAATGTTTATTGAGTGCTTACTACGCACATGTCCGTGTGATCAGTGTCGAGGATACGGGAAACTAGACAGGCGCAGGATTCCCACGGCTCCCGGGATGCAGAGCGCGCTTTAGCCTGCCCCCCTTCCCTCCGAAGGAGCAGAGGTAGGGGTGGGGGAGAGATCAGGGAGTGGAGGCCACCGGAAGCTTCAAAAGAAGCCTAGCAACTGACTTAGCTTCTGGCCAGGGCGTCCTCTTCGTCTCGGAACCTCGACGCGGACTCACGTGCCGCAGCTGTTTCGGGGACCCCCTCACATAGCAGGGGCTGGCCTCGCGGGGAAAGCAGAGCTTGTTAACAAGACTGGGAGGAAGGCGGCTGGACCCTGCGTGCGCGACGGGAAGGGTGGCCCACGACTGCAAGATCTTTTAGAAGGAGAGAGAACTCTCCAGCTCACTGGCCAAACTCTGGAGCCTAGCCTGGACTCCCGTAGCAGGCCTGCAGCTCGCCTATTGTGTGACCTTGCGCGAGTCACTTATCCTGCCTTCCCGGGGCTCAATGACATCATCAGCTAAATGGGTTTCCAAGAACCTTAAGGTTAGCGCGGGGATGAAGAGGGAATGCCTGGAAAGCTTCCCCAGGGTGTTCTCGGCACGTAGCAAACGCTCCCGCCGCGCCGCTCACACCTCGCTGGGTCCTCCCCTCCTCCCAGCACTCCCCGGCGCCGGGCGCCCGCCGCTCCCCTCCCGGGGACCGACGCCTAGCCCATCGGGGCGCGCCCGGCCCGGGTGGATTTATTGGCCCGCTTGGGCGGGGCTTGCGAGGAGGCGCGGAGGGGAGGGGGGAGGTGAGGGCGAAGAAAGGGAAGCCGCGGAGGGGCCAGAGGCGCGCGGGGCGGGGCCGGGGAGGAGCCGGGCTGGGTCCCCGGGCCCCGCGCGGCGCGCTCCGGGAGCCCGCGGCGGCGGGGGGCGGGGGCGGCGCGCGGCGGCCAATGGCGCGCGGCGCTGCGGCGGGGGCGGCGCAGCGACACCCGGCTGCTGACAGCCAAACTCCCCAACTCCGCCCTCGTCCCCGCGGGATCCCGGAGCCCGAGCCGGCCTGCGGCCGAGGCCGCCCGAGCCGCGCGGCGAGCGAACATGGCAGCAGAATGAGAAGGCTGGCGCCGAATCGTGGCCGCCGGCGCCGCGCTGCAGCTCCAGATCCGCGTCCGGCGCACTCCGAGCCACGCGCTTAGCCGGCCTCCCGGTGGCCGCGGGATTATTTCATTCCGGGCCGAAGGCGGGGGACCGAGGGGGGACCCCGCAGCCGCGGCGGTCCGCGCTCTGGCAAGGGGGTGCGACTCGCCGGCTGCGGAAACCACGCGGGAGACAGCGAGTCCCGGCTGCGGCGGCGCGGGCGCGGGGATGAGCCGGCCATGGGGCGGCCTCGGCGGGGCTCGCGGAGCCGGCAGGCGCCGCGGAGGGGGCGCTGCCTGAGCCGGGGCTCCGCGGGGCTTCGGGGCCTCGGGCGCCCCGGGGGGGTCCCTGCCGCCGCCCCCGAGAGGGACGAGAGCCCCGCGTGGCGGACACTGCAGCAGACGCCGTGCTGAGGCGCCCCGAGCCTGCTCCGCCTTGCAGCTCGGTGCGCTCTCGGCACCCGGGCGCCTTGCCCGGTGCACGGGCGGCTGGCGCACCGCGGCGAGCCGGGCGCAGGACTGGCTGGAGGGGTGTGCGTGAGCGTGTTGGACCGGAGATCTGGGCTGAAGCAGAACCCGGCGGACCGGAGCAGCCATGCTTCCCGGGGTGGGCGTGTTCGGCACCAGCCTCACGGCCCGTGTCATCATCCCGCTGCTGAAAGACGAGGGCTTCGCGGTGAAGGCGCTGTGGGGCCGCACGCAGGAGGAAGCGGAGGAGCTGGCCAAGGAGATGAGCGTCCCCTTCTACACCAGCCGCATTGACGAGGTGCTGCTGCATCAGGACGTGGACTTGGTGTGCATCAACCTGCCGCCGCCCCTCACCAGGCAGATCGCTGTCAAAACCCTGGGTGAGCGACCCCCTTCCCCCCCTCCCGCCCCCCTCCAGGCTTCTTTGCCTTCCCCGCTGCTCTTCAGCTCTCGCCCCCTCTCCATCCTTGAAGCTTCCGAGGCATCTACGCCGACCCGGCGACCCGAGATGCCACAGGCCACTGGGACCTCCCTCCTTCTTCCTCCCCGGCCTTCCCAGCCTCTGCGCGTCTCTCCTCCCTTGTGGCACCACCTGGACGCGCCTTCCCACGTGTGTGGCGCGGAGGCTGGAGGAGGCGTGTGTTCCTGATGTCGACCAGGCTGATCGGATGCTGAGGACTGGGCACGGGCTGCCGTGAGAGAGGGGAAACTCAGTCCCCAGCTGTGCCCGTAGTGCCCCGAGCGTGTGCGGGGGTGCGCGCCTGTGAGAGGCGAGTGCGCGCCCCGGAACACCAGCAAAAAGGGCCCCCGCATGTGTGTCTGGTTTTCCTGGGCGGGAGACCGCCTGATCCCGAGCAGCTGCGACACCCCTCTGGGCCAGTTTGCTTCTTTCTCTTGTTAGTTTGGTGTGAGATTAGAATTTGACGATCCGCTGAAATTATTAAGCCTTGGCTGTAAGCAAGGACGGCCGGAGTCGTTGGATTGGGGGGATGCGGATTTGTGGGGACGTCTTCCAGAAGGTCATGGGTTAGAAACGGCCGGTTTGATAAAACCAGGGCGATTTAGCTGTCCAGCGTGGCAGCTCAGGAATTTGCGTTCTGCGTGGGTTTGGGATAATAGATCTTGAATTTTTAGGGGAGGGACGCAGTAGTTTCAGAGGCATGGATGTTTTGTGTGGGGAAGGGCCCCACGCAGCCCCTTTCACGTTGGAGCATGTGCTAGTCCTTCCTTAATAACCGTGGGGAAAGTTCCCAGGTCTGATGTTGACGAGCAGACTGGGAATGAGCTCACCGCCCCTCGCCATCCGGTCCACCGCCCCCCCGCCCCCCATAAGCCGGGCAGTCTGGACAATCTCTGAGCACACACCAGCCGGGGCCTCGGCGTGCCCAGAGGAAAAGGCACATATTTTGTCCATCAACAGTCCTCACGCATACATACCTAAGACAATCCCTGGAATATCGCTTCCTCCCAACTCTCCCAGAACGCCTACCGCCCACCCTTGAAAGTTGGAATTTTTATTGATGAGGAAGGAGACAATGCTTATGGCCCAGGACGCCACATTAAAGAAGAGTTTCAAGGGAAAAGCAGGGACGGTATCCAGACGTCAATGGGAATTTATGTAATCTGGGAAGGCGCGTTTTATTTTTTTAAAACGGGCACGGATTTAGGGTAGGCGAAGTGTACGTACATTTTAATTAACTTCAGAGACCTAAGACCAGAAGGGAGAACTCTTTCTTCCTAGAAAAGCATTTGTGGAAAAAAAAAATTAGGCCATTCTGCTCTTGACTCAGATGGGGACATCTGATAGAATTCCTAAGGTGGCTGCCCAAGGCTGTCCGGTTTCATGTTAATTTTATTAACTTTCTGTCCTTTGTTGTTTATTTTCTTTGGCCTTGAACTGAATGCCGTTGGGTTTGGGCTCTCTTTTGTGTTTGATGTAATATATATATTGGGTAGCTGACCTTTGGGCTTACAGTGGACCTGAGCATTGTCAAATGGGTCATAACCCTCCCATGGCCTAAATCTATTAGGCCAGTTGGGACCTGCCAGGTCTGTCCTGAGCTCTGTTTCTACTGGAGGGCTTATGCCTGGTCATATCAGAGAGACTTTGTAATGTCGCTCCTCTCCACTATGGTAGCGCAGCCCTACAGATCAGCATCCCGAAGGCACGTCACCAGGAGAGTGGTAATTTGGGGGACAAGCATGGTCCTGTTTCTTGACCATCTCTTACTTCAGCCGAGAGTGCATTTGGGGGCTCGGGGCTGTAGAGAAGTGGCACAAATTATACATTTCTGGATACTTCTGTTCTTAGTGGGGGTTCAAAAGCCCCCATGACTTTTTTTTTTCCCTTGACAAGACTAACAGGAGTTACCTCTTCAAAGCCAAGCAAAGAGGCTTAGGAAAGAGACTTAGTGTAATAAGCATGACTAAGAAGTATGGTTTTGTTTATATATGTTTTGTAGTAAGTCTTGAGCTTTTTTTTTTTTTTTTAAACTCGGGATTTTGCAGGTAATTTGAGATAGTTTGTGATTACAGAAAATAAGAGGGGAGGGCAACAACTTCCGATGTGGCTGGATTTTGGTCTCATTCCCCGCTTCATCTTTACCAGAAAATCCCCAGGTCACTCTCTCTCATGATGTACCTGCAAGTATGTAGCGTGGTGGGCATCTCCGCGTGCTTTGCCGGCATGGTTGGAGGCTCAGCACCCACAACACAGGAAGTGAAACACCCCAGACAGTTACAGAGCTGGTCTGGCCGTTGCGGGTTTATAGTTGCTGGGGTTTGCCTGGAATTGAAACGAGCCGGTCTCGACTGGTTGTGGCGAATTGGCCTCCTTTTGGCAAAGGCTTGGGCTTTGAGTTGCTTGCCCAGCAGTGGCCCGTGGTCCGTGGCCCTCTATCCATACTCATAACTGGTCTCAGACCTGTCAAGGTAAGGAGTGGTCTTGGGACTGTTGAGGAACACACTTGGAATCAATAAAATCCTAGGGGCACCTGGGTGGCTCAGTCGGTTAAGTGTCTGACTCCTGATTTGGGCTCAGGTCCTGATCTCACGGTTCATGAGTTTGAGCTCCGCATTGGGCTCTCTGCTGACAGCGTGAGCCTGCCTGGGATTCTCTCCCTCCTCCTCTCTCTCTCTGCCCCTCCTGCACGTTGTCTCTCTTGAATAAATAAAAAAAAAATCACCTATATCCTCCTTTAATTTCTAAAAATTCACTTGGAAGCCCTACTTTGGTGAACTAGGCATTTCTCTGTGGTAGAGACTTTCCTACCGTTCTTCTGTGCAATCTCTCCAGTGCCCAGAGCCACCTCTTATTAAATACCTACCATGTGCCGGGCACTATGGTGGGTGCGGTGTGGAAAACATTTTCTTTTGGGATGAGAATCGTCCTCTGAGATAGAGATTACCCCCATTTTACAAGGAAGGCAACTAAAATCCAGAGACCTGAGTGGCATTGTTCCAGGGTATGCTGCTGGGGTGTGAACACCACTGTTCTGCCTTCTTCCTCTCCCATCCCCTAACCTTGCTTCTTTCCTCAGTTCCTTCTCTCAGACCGTAGGAGCTCGTGTGAGCCTGGAAAATTATCCTTTATTCCCGTTTACCCCGCGCATGGAATCAGTTCCCTCTTGCATCTGTTCCTTCTTCGCTATCACTACGTCCTCCACAGAAGGAACGAGGTCTATACCTGGGCTTCTGAATTAGGCTCCAGCCTACCCCTCCTCACTGCCCCCTCTCTCCATCGTCCACACTGCTGCCAGAGTTTCCTTGAAGAACTGCACACTTGATCGTGTCACTGTGCCCCCCCCCCCCACCTTCGTCCCTCCCAGGAAGAGTCCCAACGGCTTGGCATGTCAGACAAGAGCTGGCTTCAGCTCAGCCTGCCCCGGCTCGGACCCTGCTGGCCTCTTCTGGAATCCCATGAGCTTCAGCAAAACCCAAAACTACTAGCGTGCCCTTGAATGGACCCTGTTCGATTGTATGTCCATACCTCTGTCTGGAACACCTTCTGCCTTGCGTTTGTGAGTGATGCCTGTCCATCCTGGGAGACTCCGCCCCCATCTTACCTCCTCCCGGAAGTCTGTCCGTTTCTCCATCTTACCGCTCCCTTACCCTAAGGTGGTCTCAGCACCCCATGCTGCCATCATTTTCCAAACCTATTTTGGTGTGTTTGTGTAAAGTTTAAACTTTAGTTATTTTGAATAGACTATTCATAGGGTGAAAATTTTAATTGTGTTTTTAAAGGTTTTTGAAACCTTTTTTTTACAAAGCTGGTAACATGCCAGCCATACTGCTGTTCATATACTTTTGTCATGCAACAATGTTAATCTTGAAAAGACACTCACACACACACATCCAACTACATGTATATAAAAACAGCGTATGACAGTATCCTATTTTTTCCTGCATAGTATTTCATCGCAGGGATAAGTCGACGTTTATTTTAGCCATTTCCCTATTACTCAGCGTTTGGGTCATTCCTGATCTTTTGCTTATACAAACATGTAACGAATCACCCAGAACCTATGCCATTTTGCAGCCCCACGAATGTGCTTGTAGGATAGATATGCCAGGGGCCGGTCAAAAAGTATGTGCTCATTTCCTTTAACAAAGATGTTGCTAAATTAACTGGCGTCCGAAATGACACTGCTGTTTGTGGATTTCCTCGTGTGCCTCTGCCTGCCAGGCCCTTGGCTGCCTGGTGCCCATAGGCAGCCAGGGTAGTGTCACTTGCCTCGTGTGTCCAAATCAGCACAAGTTCCAGCCAGCCTTTGGGTCAGTCAACAGCTGTCTCCAACTTGTCCTGCTGCACCTAGAATATGCAGTGAGCCACAGGTCCGTGCGTGTTCCTTATCCAGGCTAGTCTCTCTACAAGAGGCGAGCGCCATATGTAGTATATATGGCCCCTGTCACTCCCTGCTCACAGTCTCTCAGTGCCGTCTCCCAGGGTGCTTGGGCGCCATTTGCTTTCTTGGCCTGACCTGGCCCTACCTACTGATCACCATCGCCTCCTTGGCCACCATCCACGCTCCCAAGCTCACTGCCCTCCAGCACCTTGGGCCTTTTCCCTCAAACACACCAGCCCCCTTTCCTGACGCTGGGCCTTTGCAAACTGGCTTTTCCCTCTGCCTGGAAGGCTCTCCCTCCCTCCTCTGTGTGGCGAGCTCATTCTGACTTTCACGAGTCAGTCAAGAGAGAGGCCTTTCTGATTCTCCTCTTCCAACCGAAAGTCCTTTCTCAGTTCTACCTCTGCGTCCCATTGACGTTCTTGGTCGCACTGCCGCTGTGCGTGATGACCCCTTTCATTTGTTTGCTGCTTCTCCTATTTGGTATTTAGCTCCCCAGCTGGAAGGAAAGTTCTTAGGGGGAGAGCCTATGCTCGCTTTGCTCACTGGGGTGGCCTTATCTCCCCTAGACAGTGCCAGGCGCTGAGTCACCTAGTAGGCACCCTGTAAATATTTGCTAAATGACAAATGAATGCCTTTTTAATGAATGGATGCTTGGGGAAGGCAAAAGGTTATAAACAGGATGGGTCCGTCGATAAACCACAGTTGGTCCCCCAGTGGCTCCTAGTCAGTCACATGTGGTCTCACCACCTGGAGAACTTGTCAACAGGCAGATTCCAGGGGGGGACCCAAGATTCAGAGTTTCTGTCCGGCCCCCTGGGTGATGTGGGTGTTGGAACAGCCGGACACGGAGATGTGATGCCTCTCTACCTTTGGGAAAACAAGACCCACCTCGCCGTGAATAATTAACCTGGGCGGGGGGGCATGTTAAAATATCTGTTGCCTTTGTATGTGACAGGACAACCTCTGTTTTCCTGCCCTGCCCCAGTTTTTGGAACCAGGGGGAAGGAAGGCTCCTTTGGGTTGGCAAGTAAGACTGTGGTTTCTCTGAGCTTTGATGGTCCTGCCCGTTGACCTTGCCCCGATTTGTTTGGCGTCCTCCCTGGAGCTCCAGACCCTTCCCACCCCTTCGTCACAGTGTCCACAGTCACTCAAGGCGGACTGGGCTGCTGGGACAGAGAACGGGATGGTCATTATTGCCACGCACGCAGAGAGAGACAGCTGCAGGTAATCAGACGTCGTTTTTGTACTTGGCAGTCACCGTTCTGAGATCCCAGCAAAACCCATTTTTCTAGCCCCCCCCTTGAAGTCCCTTCTGGATGTTTTTCTCTCTGAATACAGTGTGGAAAAGGCACTTGTGTTTTTTTTCTCTTGAGTTTCTGCCTGCTCAGCACTGAGAGCAGTGGTTTTGGTGTATGAGTTTGCCGGAGGGTTGAGGGAGCCCTGGGGCATCATGTCCGTGCAGAAGTGACTCTGTACTGTTAGGAAAAGTCAAGGTTGACCAATCCCAATTCATCTAACTGAAATTAGGTGCACTTGAGGGCTTATTTTGCTGATGGTATCTGGTTTTGAAAATGTAGGATTCTGCAGAAGTTTAAATTGAAATAAGAAACCGCCAAATGAAGAAAATGGACATTTTGATGCTGAAACTAGGGAAGAATAATAAAAAAATGGTGGAAGTAAAGAGCTTATTTTAAAGATTTCACCAAGAAGGAAATACCCCGGCAGTTAGTTACATATTTTGATTGAGGGCAGTCGTCGCCCATCATTAGAGACAAGATTCTGGGGTGCCTGGGGGGCTCGGTTGAGCGTCCGACTTCGGCTCAGGCCGTGATCTCATGGTTCATGGGTTTGAGCCCCGCATCGGGCTTTATGCAGACTGTTAGCTCAGAGCCTGGAGCCTGCTTCAGATTCTGTGTCTCTTACTCTCTCTGCCCCTCCCCTGTTCACGCTCTGTCTCTCTCTGGCTCTCAAAAATAAATAAATGCAAAAAAAAAAAAAAAGACGAGATTCTGACTCACAGAACCGGTGATAGAGCAGGTTGGCAGGACACAACTGGGTAGCCATCCTTGCCGAGCCCCAGTTTTCTGGCCAATAAGATGGACTTAATGGTATTACCGTAGGGGGCGCCTGAGTGGCTCAGTTGGTTAAGTGTCCCACTCTTGATTTCAGCTCAGGTCATGATCTCATGGTCCTGAGATTGAGCCCCACATCAGGCTTTGTGCTGGGCGTGGAGCCTGCTTAAGATTCTCTTCTTCTGCCTCCGACCCAGCTTGCACTCTCTTTCTCTCTCTCTCTCTAAAAAAACAAAAAAAGAAAAAAGGATACTATCATTCAAGGTTGGTATGACAATTAAAATGAGAGGGGGTGTGTAAAGAGCCCATGCCCCCCACCCACTATCTGAATAAACTCAATAAATGTTATTTTATTTCTTCTTGATGTGATCAATCCTGCAACCTATTCCAAATGGTACTTTTTTTTTTTTTAATTTGAGAGAGCAAGAGCACAAGCAGGGGAGTGAGGCAGAGGGAAAGAGAGAGAGGCAGGTTCCACACTCAGTACAGAGACCCATGCAGGGCTCTATCCCACAATCCTATGATCATGACCTGAGCCGAAATCAGGAGTTGGACGTGCAACTGACTGAGCCACCCAGGCCCCCCCTCCCCCCATAGTACTTCTGAAGATTTGCTTTTCATATTTTTAAAAGAGGTGATTCCCTCCTGCTAGATTCAGAAAATACAGCTGAAAGTTATTATTATTATTATTATCATCCTTTTTTAGAGGCAGTGTGCATAACCCAGGCTCCAAGTGTGGACTTTGCTGAGGATCCAGTACTTGCTTCACAGATACATGATCTAGAAGGTGCTGGTGTTCCCAGGACCTCACCGTGCTCCTGCAGAGATTCATCATCCCTGTGAGAAGGATGCCGAGTCCTCCACGGAGCTTCGGGGCCCGGGTATAGCTCAGGTCTCAGGAGGTGCCTGGAAACTGTGAACTCCTGGAATTTTATCATTCTGTGCTCTGCTTCTCTCCATGTGTTGGCCTCATCATCTGTCCTTCTTCTTCTTTTTTTTAAAACATTCATTTTTAAAGGAGAGAGACAGAGCATGAGAGGGGAGGGGCAGAGAGGGAGGGAGACAGAATCTGAAGCAGGCTCCAGGCTCTGAGCTGTCAGCACAGAGCCCGATGCAGGGCTTGAACTCCGAACGGCAAGATCATGACCTGAGCCAAGGTCAAACGTTTAATGGACTGAGCCACCCAGGCGCCCCTCAATTGTCCCTCTTTTGACCAGCCTTCTCTGCTTCGTGGGTCCATGTGGTGGACGGAACACCAAATATGGTGGCCAGGATCCCCTAACACAGATACCATGGGTCCTCACTTCCCATTGCCCCCGCATGTGCCTGATGCTCGCCTGGCTGGGTCTTTTGGAGGTCATCTTGTAACATGGGGGACCCTCTACTGTAGGGAAGTGGGGGTAGAGGGATCCCGAGCCGGCATCCCGAGCTGGGCCATGCTCCCACATGGTGCTAATTCTAAGAACACACACTTGGTAGAAGGTTTTACAAATGTAGACATTTCTTGATACTGTAGGTTCTTTAGCTGCATTCTTGAAATGTACATTTGGCATTTTGCTCCTTTTTATAGGAACCTCAGTAAAACAGCTGAAAGAAGAAAAATGTGTGTGACGATCCAATGCCAAGCTCATCGTCATTATTATTAAAGTCAGGGTGTGTGTGTTTGTAATATATGTGATGGGAGAGTGGGTGAACTTGACCGGCTTCGCGGAGTTTTATGGCCCAGCACCTCCTGCTTGGTGCGTGCTGGCACCGGCCTGCGGTGAGGCATAGACGCTTTGTGTCCAAGTGTGAGCGTAGGGTCTCCAGGGACACAGGAGTCAGGAAGAAGATAGAGATCCCTGGGGAAGAGGAATTTCTAGCTTCAGACTGCCTTCACACTGCAAACTGCAGCATCGCCTCCTCCCTAGGTCTCCAGCCTGCTAGTCTGTCCGGCACATTTTGGACCTGTCGGTCCCCATAATTATATGAACCAGTTTCTTAAAAATAAGCCTACCTTGTTCTCCCTCCCCCACCCCTAGTAGTCTCTCCCTCCCTCCTCTTCCTTCCCCTCTCTCTCTTCTCCTCCCTCTCTCCCACTCTTCCCCCTTCTCCTTCCCCACTTCCTTTCTCTCCCCGCCTCTGCCTCATCCACTGCCCACCCTGTATTGGCTCTGTTTCCCTGGAGTACTCTGACGAACACAAATTTTGCCTGGGTCACGTCCACCTGGCCAGGCGAGCTGGGCAGTGACACACCAGACAGATGTGTCACACAGCGTGGGACTGGCAAGGCTCATTGGTGCGGATGCTGTTCCATTGAGTTCAGATGGTGAGCGTGTACCCCAAGGACAGCGCCCCGAGCGTTGTCCTCAGGACAAGAAGACCTTGAAGACGAAAGATCTTTTTGGTTGAAGACTCCACCAGAGGGGAAGTTGGGGGAGAACTCTCACTGCTGAGACCGCATGGACCTCTTGCCCTGACCAGTTCCTCATCTGTCAGTGGAGCTTTACCTTAAAATGGTAGGAATTGTTTTTGAAAATTTCTAATGTCCACCTGCAGTAGCTTTTATGGTGGTGAGAGGCCCTTTCAGTTAGCATAATACCCCCAAACTGAAACTATAAAGTTTCGAAGTCCCCATGAAGTTGGGAAGTAGCTTTCCCATTGCTTTTTTTAAATAGTTTTTTGAGATAAGCTTTATGTATCACGAGAGTCACCCACTGAGATTCAATGATTTGCGGTCCATGCATACCATCGTGCAAAAATTTTTAGAACACTTCTGACGTCCCAGAAAGTTTCCTCGTGTCTGTTTGCGGCTGGTCCCCATTTCCTACCCCAAGCCCGGGGCAACCACGGATGTGCTTTGTCTCCGTCATTTTGCTTTTCCTAGAGATCTCACGTGAATGAAACTCTGTAACATGGAGCCTTTTGTGTCTGGCGCCTTTGCCTTAGCATGTTTTTGATGTTCATCTATGTCGTTGCATCTATCAGAAATCTACTCCTTTTTTATTGCCGAGTAACATTCGAGTAAAATAGCATATTTTGTTCATCCATTCACCATTTGATGGATATTTGTACTGCTTCCAGTTTTTAGCTATTTTTTTAAAGTTTTTTCATTTTGAGAGAGAGAGAGAGAGAGAGAGAGAGAGAGAGAGCGAGCACGTGAGCAAGAGCTGGGGAGGGGAGAGCATCCCAAGCAGGTTCTGCACTGTCAGTGCAGAGCCTGATGCAGGGTTTGAACTCACGAACTTTGTGATCCTGACCTGATCTGAAATGAAGAGTCAGACACTTAACTGACTGAGCCCTCCAGGCGCCCTCCGTGTTTAGCTCTTATGGATAATGCTGCCGTAACCGTTTGCATACACGTTTTTTGTAGACCCAGGTTTTTTTTTTTTTTTTCCACTTCTCTTGGGTACATATCAAAGCGTGAAATTGCTGGGTTGTATGGTATGTATACATTTACCTCTTAATATATATTTACCTGATATGTACCATTCTATATTCCCACCAGCTATGTAGGGATATTCTAATTTCTTTCCACCATCACCAACGCTTGGTATGGGCAGCCTTTTTGAGCAGCGCCATGATAGAGCATAGAGCTGTCTCATTATGCCTTTGATTTGCATTTCCCTAATGACTAATGATGTTGAAAGTGTCTGGTGTGCTCATTAGCCAGCCATGTATCTTCAGATTCCTTGAGCTGTTTTCAGGCGAATTTTCTTCTTCCTATTGAGTTGTAAGCATTGGTTTTGTGATCTTGTCGTGTCTTCGTTGGGGGTAGGATTTTTTTTTTGGTTTTTGAATACTTTCCTTTCTTTTTGATTTTGGAACTAGACACAGCTGAATGAATTCTTCAACCCGACACAAATTAACTTTGCCAAATATTCATGGAAATGGTTTATTATTTAGAAAAGCAAGACAGCCATGTGAGCGGATGCTGAGGTCTGGAGCACGAGCATTGCCCTGGGTCCTGACAATCCACTGAAAATTCTTGTTTTTTTTTTTTTTCCTTTTTTCTAAATGTTTATTTTGAGAGAGAGAGAGAGAGAGAGAGAGAGAGAGAGAGAGAGCGCGCGCGTGAGTGAGCATGAGTGAGCATGAGTCGGGGAGGGATGGAGAAAGCATCCCAAACAGGCTCCGTACTGTCAGTACAGAGCCCAACAGGGGGCTAGATCCCATGAGCCATGAGATCTAGCACGAAATCCAGAGTCGGACGCTTAACCTACTGAGCCACTTACGCTGCCCTGCGCCGAAGGTTCTGATTTCCAAGTTGAAGATTGTCTGAGATGGTCCAGGATCTTTTAGTTACTTATTCTGCCCAGTGGCTGGAGAATGCTTCTCTTCTTCATTTATTTTTATGGAATAAACGCCATTGAATGCCTACAGCACTGAGTTAGCTGTCACCAGCTCTGCCGCCGCTGATAAGATATGGTCTTTGTTTCTGACAGAGATAAGCATATGCACACACACAACAATGCAGCAAAACGTACGCGTAAGTGGGGCGAATTGTGGTACAGTCAGGCCAGGAAGTGTTTGAATAACCCGAAAATGTCAGTATTCAGTTAAGGGTCAGCCACCTGGGTAGCTTCCCAGTGCCAATCTGCAAGGGATACGAAAATGAAGGAGAAAAAGCAGGAACGAAACCCAGGGAATTTCCCTCACAAAAAGTGCTATGTGTGTGGCTAAGAGACTTAGAGCAGAGGGAAACCTGGAGGTGCGTCCCCTCATAGGTGGTGAATTACTGCTCTGCCGTCTTCTAGAAGCGCCGGATTGAGAGGCTGGATGAAGTTCACTGCCAAGCTCTGGTTTTGCCGAGTGGGGAAGTTGGGTTTGAGGTTAGAGATGAAATGAACAGGGCCTGTGAGGAAAGGCCACGCTGGTCCCCTGGGCCCTTCTCCTCAGGCAGGCTGGGTCCCTGAGGAGGCGGTCCGCAGATAATGGATGCTGCCTGAAAGCCGAGGCAGGAGGGATTCCTGAAAGCTGGGAGGGTCCAGGAGGACCTTCTGGAGGAGGTGGGGCTTATACTGGACCCAGAAGGCGGGGGGGTGGGGGTGGGAGGAGGATTTAAATAATTGAAAAGGAAGAAATAGAAGGTTCTATGATGTAAAATCCTTTTCAAGGAACCACCTGTTTCTGGAGCAACACTCTGAGGAAAATTATGTTTCCTGTAACTGACTGTTTAGGACAAAGTTGCAGGAGTTTAAGAATGTCCAAAATTTAGGGGCGCCTGGGTAGCTCAGTCAGTTAAGCGTCCGACTTCGGCTCAGGTCATGATCTCACGGTTCGTGAGTTTGAGCCTCGCATCAGGCTCTGTGCTGACAGCTCAGAGCCTGGAGCCTGCTTGGGATTCTGTATCTCCCTCTCTCTCTGCCCCGCTCCCACTTGTATTCTGTCTCTCTCAAAAATAAATAAACATTAAAATAATAAATTAAAAAAAAGAATGTCCAAAATTGAAAAAAATATTGTTCTCATCTAGAATTAAAAAAATTTTTTTTTTTTTTGCTGGCAAATTTGCCCCCTCCCCCGCCGCATCAGCAGGAAGTTCCACTTACATCTTTCTGTCCCCTCTGTTCCAAATGGTGACAGTCCCAGATGACACAGCTCCGGGGCAGGCAAAAGAAGCAGCTTGCAGGATCAGTGGAAGGAACACCCTTGAGAGGAACCCAAATGGCCGCCTCAAATGGTGTGACAAGAGCTGCAAAAATCCATTCAGCGAGAGGCCTTGTAAAGGCAGGAGCTGCCTGTGCGGTGGGGTCGGGGGGCCATGCTGTGGTGGAGAGTGGGGTCAGCTGAGCAGAGGGGGGCCGCTCAGGTTCTGGGTTCGCGCGTGTCTCCGTGTGTACAGGGGAACCCCTTTGGGTACAACCAGTGCAGGGGTGGGGCTGTGATGCACTGCTTGAGGAAGGATGAAGGAATCTCCTTGGAGAAGGACAGTCCGTGCATGACGGGTGGATGCACTTGTCAGCCTCAGGAGACCAGGGCTCCCATGCTTGTGAGACTCCTGGAGCATAGTCAGCTTTGCCGTGGTGGGGGAGGGGATGGTTTAAAAAACATTGTTTTTTCTAATATGTATTCATGTTTTGAGAGATAGAGGCAGAGCGTGAGCGGGGGAGGGGCAGAGAGAGAGAGGGAGACACAGAATCTGAAGCAGGCTCCAGGCTCCGAGCTGTCAGCACAGAGGCCCATGCGGGGTTGGAACCCAGGAATGGTGAGATCATGACCTGAGCCAAAGTCAGATGCTTAACCGACTGAGCCACCCAGGCGTCCCTTCCCTTGACCAGATATTTATTGAGCACCAGCGGTATACCAGTCACTAGATCCGTGCTTTGCAACATACTCGCCATTAGTTGTACCCTTGTATGTAGCTCTTTTTTTTTTAAGTGGCTCTTTAGATGTGCATAAATTAAAACTAAATCAAGTAAGCATCTCAGTTCCTCAGTCGCCCTAGCCGCACTTCAAGTCCTTGAAGGTCCCGTGTGGCTGGCTGATGGCTTCCATATTGAGCAGTGCATCATAGAACCTTCCCATCATTGTAGAAAGTTCTGCCGGATGGCGCTAATCGAGGCTGGGGCACAGTGGTGAACACAGCACTCATTTATGCTCCATCTAGATGCGGATTCTTGAGAAATCCAAACTTTTGGGTGTGTCTCCTTTTCTCCCAGGAAGAGGATGATAGTCTACACAGTGCATTTAGTCTCATGAGTAATTTGTAGTTTAACGAGGTGTGGGCACGACCTTCTCTATTAGCAAGGACTCTCCTATTATTTTTAAAAAAAATTTTAATGTTTATTTTTAAGAGAGAGAGAGAGAGAGAATGTGCGCAGGAGCAGGGGAGGGGCAGAGAGAGAGGGAGACAGAATGTGAAGCAGGCTCCAGGCTCTGAGCTGTCAGCACAGAGCTCCACGCGGGGCTCCAACTCAAAGGCTGTGAGATCACGACCTGAGCCGAAGTTGGATGTTTAACTGACTGAGCCACCCAGGCGCCCCAAAGCATTACCCATTTCTGTGAGCATTGCTTGGGGCGCTGGGACTGGAAATCCCAGCTAATTGGTGCTTAGAGGGAGTGGTGAGTGTGCCTGGCGAGGGTGTGAGTCCACGCATGCCCAGTGCGCCTCCCACAGAATGTCGCTTGCCCGAAGTCAAGGGCAAAGCAGGGATCGGAGATGACTTGTTACTGACTTGTGCCACTCGCAGCTTCTCTCATCTCCTGCGTGAATATGAATAATCCAAAGTGGGCGGTGGAAAGCGAGACTCATTGTCCTGCTCTGTCGCTTCCGCTTTTCAAATAGCGCTGGGGGAGGGGAGGGGAAGAAAGCAGCAGGTAAAAACTTGGAGGGAAGAATAAAATGCCACATGGTTCTGTTTGTCTAAACTTCTGCTCCTTCCAGCACCGCCCACGTGGGACATTTGTTTACACCGCATGGCGCTGCTCTCAGAGAGTCCTGGGGGACAGGTTTCGAGCCCCCTGGGGATGACGCCTGTCTGACTTAATATGCACAGCCGTTCACATGGAGGACACACAGGCAGCCTGGCTTTCCCCGGGAGGCCCGGGGGTACCTCCGTGCTGTTTTGTCTGCGGAACTGAGACGCAGTCTATGTGTGTGCTTATCCAACCCAGCGGGCGCCATCCGCAGCCTGCCTGCAGGGGTGATTCCATGGGACGGGGGTGTGCACCGAGCAGCTGACACTCTCTTTTCTCCTCCCCAGCCCCCACGGCCAGGCAAGCCCACACTGGCAGGTGTACCTGTCCTGTCCAGGTGCTGGGGAAGCCCGGGGCAGGGGGGGGTTTGCAGTGGCCACATCCTCTGCCAGCACTTCCCTGCTTGGGTATCCGCTTTCAAACTAGTTCAGCATTTGTACACCCCGCGCATTTGTTGGGTGTCTACAAGGTGTGTGGTGGTGTTCTGGACCGTGCGGGGGTGAGGAGAGGCCAGAGTGGTGCAAGACATGGGATCCACTGTGAAAGAACTTATATTCTTTAAAAAACATTTGTTTTAATGTTTTGTTTTTGAGAGAGAGAGAAACAGCATGTGTGGGGGAAAGGCAGAGAGAGAGGGAGACACAGAATCCGAAGCAGGCTCCAGGCTCTGAGCGGTCAGCACAGAGCCCAATACGGGGCTCAAACCCACAAACCGTGAGATAGTGACCTGAGCCGAAGTCAGACGCTTAACTAACTGAGCCACCCAGGCGCCCCTGATAGAACCTATATTCTATCCAGAAACTTCTCCTCACCCGTTTTTTCCTTTCTTTAATTTATTTTTATTTTTGCTTATTTTAAAAAATATATTTATTTTGAGAGAAGGGGAGAGTGCTTGCGTGAGTGGGAAGGGGTGGAGAGATGGGGGGAGAGAGCGAATTCCAAGCAGGCTCCACGCTGTCAGCTCAGAGCCTGACGTGGACTCGAACCCATAACCCTGAGATCATGACCTGAGCCGAAGTAAGTGCTTAACTGACTGAGCCACCCACTGCGCCTCTTTCTTTCTCTTTCTTCCTCCCTCCCTCTCTTCCTTCCTCCCTCCTTGTAATTCCAGGATCGGTACCCATCACTTTTGAAATGGGCGGAGGAACTGGCATTTTTCGAGCCCTCAGTGCGTACCAGAGTCAGGCCCAGTTCCGTCCCCTCTCATTCCCCCCCTGCCCCACAGCCGCCTTCCAGGTGGGCAGACAGCTTACAAGTGAGAAGCAGAACTGTAGCGTGGCTAAACATCACGTGTCATTGACTCTAAGGCACGCATCTTCACACTTCAGCATCTGAAACACAGGTCTGTCTTCCAGACAGTGGCATGTCCTCGCTGAATTGGCAGAGGCTTGCTTTCCTTTCTTGGTAGTGAGTCAAATAACTGCAGGTTTTTGCAGTTGTGTTCTAGTTGTTCCTGTGAAGTGTTGTGTGGGTTTTTTTTTTTTTTTTTGGTCAGGTTCACCTAGCTCACAAGTGGAACCCAAATTCGACATAGGTTCGCCTGACTCCAAAACTTGTAGCCAGCAAAACATATTGCAAGACCTGTGGTCCATATGCACTAAGACTGTATGATTTTCACGGATGAGATATGGGGGTGCTTGGCTGGCTTAGTCAGCTGAGCTTCTGACTCCTGATTTCGGCTCAGATCATGATCGCATGGTTCGTGAGTTTGAGCCCCGCGTCGGGCTCTGTGCTGACAGCTTGGAGCCTGGAGCCTGCTTCGGATTCTGTGTCTCCCCCTCTCTCTGCCCCTCCTCTGAGTGCACTCCTCTCTCTCTCTCTCTCTCAAAAATAGATAAACATTAAAAATACGATCTGAAATGGGGGACGTGATGACAAAACTGGAGTTCACGTCTAATTTCACATCTGAGGAGATGTGGAACTATGTGTGCTGAAAGGTTGAGAAAATGTTATTTAATGGTCTCTCCTTCTCTGCTGATTAGAACTCCTTGTTAAAAGAGGCCGAAAGTACATGGCAAACTGTTGTTTGGGTCGGACTGAAACAAGACTGCTGTGTCTGCTCTGGTCGCTCTGGGCCCAGTGCGGTGTTGTTACCTGCAGGCGTCTGCAGGCACAGTGGCCTCCTTACTGTCCTGGAGATCAGGAGACACGAACAGACTCCCTCCCCCCCATCCTGGCTTCTGGGAAGTCCTCAGGTCCCGGCCTGTGTGTGTTTATTATTGTCACAGTACCTTATGGTCACCCCCGCCCCCCCAGGTATACAGCGAGGTCTGTGCTATTCCATGGCTGACCTGGATTCAGAGAGCAGGTGCCAAGGACAGGGGGAGAACAGCCAATACCACTGCCTGCTTTACATACCTTGGACTTGACCTGCTGAAATAAATTAGGTCCCGTGGCGGGCTTTCACCAAGTCATTTTCTGAAGCAGCTGCTGTGAAAAGCAGAGAAGCAGGAGGGAGACTGGCTAGGTGATTTGTATCCGTGGAAGGCTGCCTGGAGTAGCAGAGGGAACGCTTCTGGTGGGCAGAGCGCCGTGACGGGCTTTGCAGGGACTTACCTCCTGATGCCCCAGGGAAACTGAGTCTCGGAGGAGTTGAGTGGCTTGTCGATGCTCACACAGCTAATCCATCCTGGGTCTCTGGAGACTGCTCCTTTCAGCTTATCAGATATTTACTCCTTGGGGCGCTGAGTTTCTCCAACAGTGAGTCAAATGGGGAAGGTTGACTTCTGGGAAGACATCCTAAGGAAAGAACCTCAAATAATAACTCTGAAGAAACCTACATACACAGTAGTGTTTAGCAAAGCCTTATTTATGTTATTGAAACACTGGGAACTAACACAGAAGTTTCACAGCAGGGTAACCATTAGGTAAAGATGGGCAAAACCAGCTGACTAAATACCTAATAGACATTGAAATGAGGTATGGGAAGACTGCAGCATTATGGGGAATTTTTATGATATAATTGTGGGTAAAGAAAAAAAACGAATCAGAAATATTACTATGTCCTGATGATGACCTATTGGAGGCACACAGATATACACCCCACTACCCCCGCCCCCCGCCAAACTAAAAGTCTGGTAGATAATAAGCCCGAATCCTAATGATGGTTATTATGGGGTTGTGGGATTATGGGTGGTTTTTCTTCTCTAAATTTTCTATTTTAAAATTTGATCTTAATGGAAAAAATAAATTTATTTTTCCAAAAGAAAAAAAAAGAGAGACAATAGCATGGGAGAAAATTATTTGGTTGGTGTGACTTTCCGGTTCTTACAGTCTGTGATTTTTTCTTTCTTTCTTTTTTTTTTGAATCTGGGACAGTGCTCCTCATGCACGTGCAGACATTTGTGGGGAAGCAAAAATTAGTCCAGCATTGGCCGAAGGGAAAAAGCAATCTTCTAAGAAGTGGATGTGTGAAGGTCGGGGAGCTCTGCTGGTTTTCAGGGGGATAATTGAATGTGACTCTGAATTTGGGAGAAGCCGTAGTCTCGTGGTTTATTTATTTGTAATTCCAACCTTGGACAGCCACGACCCAAACACTGCTGTGAAGGGCTGGTGCGGTAGCAACATTTCTCTCTGCCTTCTGAACTTGGCCCAGGGTGGAGCGTGAGTAGGCTTCTGCCTTCCAGAAGAATACAGGAGCGGTATATTCACTGTTTGCCTTTCCCCGTTTCCTTGTGGGAAGTTTTCTATTTAGCCAGACCTGTCCTGGTATAGACGGGAGGCAGTGTCAGACCCTCGGCACTGAGAAAATTCGTCACCGCCTGCCAGAACTGCTCTCTGGGCCGTGTCTCGGCCTGGGAGCCTGGACAGCTGTTCTTGTCCGGACACCACAGCTAATTAGCTGTGCGACCTTGGGCAAGTGACCTCAGCTGTGAGACTTTCGTTTCTGTAATGGTGACATGCAGGTGCCACAGTCGGATGCCCAAGAGTCCCTGCCGGGTCCTACCTTGTCTGTCTACTCCAGTAACTTACTTAAACACTTGGCACTCACTGGCCAGAATTATTTGGTTCGGTAAATATTTTTAAGCACTGTGTTATGACTGTTGCTGCCAGATTGGTTGATTAGTTTGACTTTTTTGTTTTTTTAAATCTATTTCACAAATGCACACAGCTCTTTCTACCAGGAAGCAGGTTTTCCTTTATCTGCATCTTGGGGGCAAAGTGGCATGATTGGTGTGGCTTAAGGTGGAAGGCTTTTGGCCAGCCGTGTGTGTGTGTGTGTGAGTGTGTGAGTGAGTGTGTCTGCTGATGTGCCTTGTGCCCTTGATGGTAAGGGTTGTTTTTTTCTTCTGTTAATGTCACTGCCGAGAACACATCTGCAGGGGCATTTCCTGCTACCAGCTGTCAGGCTGGTAATTCTGTGCAGTTCACTATAATTTCTGGGCACACGTTTATTGGCACGGTGTGCGTTGGGGGCGAGCTTTTTCTGCCGCGCCTCATTAAGCAGAGCGTGCTCCGTTGCAAGAAGGAAAGATGTAGTTTTGCCCAAAAAGAACCGCTGCGCTGTCAGCAACAGTGGAGTATTCACGTCAGAGGAATGTTCAAGTCAGTGTCAAAGGCGTATTCATCCCCACCAGCTCCAGGCCTGACATGGACGGTTTACAGGAGGCCAGAGGGAGGGGGACCATAGAGAATGTCACCTTGTCACTCTTGAGTAACCGGCGTCCATGCTCGTATCAAGATGGGCCCTTCCACATGTCATCACCCTTCCTAAAAGGGTGTGTGACGTGACTAAGGGAGGGGGGAGCCTGTTGTTACTGATCGTAATCCCTGGCAGCAGAATGAATGAACGTCGCCAGGTCAGCATCCAGATAACCCCCAGAGAGAGTTTTGAAGGGAAAGAGCTATTTGTTTCCCAACTCAGATTAGGGAATCCATGGGATAATGGCGAGGACGCTCTGAAGGCGTGGTATGAGTGTCATCTTGCACCTTTCCCAGAAGTTATGG
The DNA here is from genome assembly GCA_004023785.1 of Mungos mungo. NCBI lineage: Eukaryota > Metazoa > Chordata > Mammalia > Carnivora > Herpestidae > Mungos > Mungos mungo. The sequence continues at coordinate 18,528 of PISW01008840.1, read as the reverse complement.
AAGCACAGATCGGGGACCAGAACAAAAGGAAGAAGCCAGTGGGGGTAGTTTCTGTTGGTGTGCGACATTTTTGGGTCACCCTGGACCAGACAGTGGGGGTGGCTCCTCCTGTCTTTCCCAGCACTGATTTTACATTGGCTTCAGGGCTTGACAGTCATTATAAATGGGAAGGGTTCCGGAGATCCAGCCTACACGGAGTGGTTCGCTGAGTTTGTGGAGAATCCTGTCCGCTCTTCTTTACAAAGGAGGCAGTCAGTGTAACAACAATGTCCTTTGTCAGCTGGGTGTTGGATGGCCCAGGTTTCGTCTTAAATTTGCTGATCGTGCATACGGATCTTTTTTCTCTTTCGTTAACATTTTCAGGGACGCAGGAAACGTCGGGGGGGGGGGTCCTGTTCCTGGTAGTCACTCGCTCTGCGGCCTGACACGGTCTCTTGACTCTGCTGTCTTGATTCCTCTTATAAAAATGAGGGGTTCATTTGGGGCGCCTGGGTGGCTCTGTCAGTTAAGCCTCTGACTTCGGCTCAGGTCATGATCTCACATTTGTGGGTTCAAGCCCCGCGTCAGGCTTGGTAATGACAGCTCAGAGCCTGGAGCCTGCTTCAGATTCTGTGTCTCCTTCTCTCTCTGACCCTCCCCGCTCATGCTCTGTCTCTCTCTGTCTCAAAAATAAATAAAACATTTTTAAAAACGAGGGGTTCCTTTATGGAGGTTCTCAAGTGTGGCTGCCCATTAGGAGCCCCTGGTTCCTGAACATTCTGAAGCCCAGGCCGTACCCCAGACCAAGTACCCCAGACCGACTATATCAGTCCCTGCGGGTGGTCCCTAGGCGCTGGGATATTTTAATGGTCCTCCCAGTTAAGGGGCTTTGTTTAAAACAGTGCTTCTCAAACTTTCTTATAATAGAGGAAATTGTTCTCACAGAGGAAGTCAGGGGGTGTTTTACAGAGAGGTGGATTTCAGAGAGCCTTGAACAATGAGGAGGCTTTCTTTGGACAGAGTATGAGTGCGTATTAGTCAGAGAAACTTCTGTTTCTCCAGAGAAATGGAACCAATGAGGAGGGTGCATGTATATAGAGAGAGATTTATTTTAAGAAATTGTTTTGTGCAGTGGTGGATGCCAGATGCTGGCAAACCTGAAGTCCGCAGGGCAGGACAACAGGCTGGAGACCCTGGAAGAACCGGTGTTGTAGTTCAAGTTCAAAAGCCAGTCTGCTGGCCGACTTCCCTTGTCTTTAGGGGAGATCAGTCTTCGTCTATTTAGACGTTCAACTGATTAGATGAGGCTCACCCACATTATGGAGAATGGCTTGCTTTACTCAGAGTCTGCTGACTTATTTATTTATTTTTTTAATCTTGATTTTTGAGAGAGAGAGAACGAGTGCAAGCAGGGGAGGAACAGAAAGAGAGAGAGACACAGAACCTGAAGCAGGCTCCAGGCTCCAAGCTGTCAGCACAGAGCCTGATGCAGGGAGCTCATGAGCCATAAGATTATGACCTGAGCCAAAGTCAGAGGCTTACACGGCTGAGCCCAGGTGTCTGGGCATTTCTTAATCTTTGCTGTTGATGTTCTGACGAGTCTTTGTGCTGCTGTGCATGGAGAAGAGCTGCAGAATCGGTGTTGCTCAGCTGTGGGTCTGCCCGCCCACCCTCCCCTCTGCCGCCACTCCTGTGTGGGCTGTGGAGCCCAGACAAGTGTCTGAGCCTTTCAGTTGCCAGCCTGGGAAATGGATGAATAGGGAAGAACACACAGGGAAAATCAGGTCTGGAGGAAAACCCGTGTGTGGTGCGATGGGGTAATCACTCCGTCTCACTCTCTTGTGATTTGAATCATCTGGAAAAAGGGAAGAGGCATGGGGGCAAAAGCATGTAAATATCGATAGACAAGATCACGCTGTAGTGACAGGCTCTGACGTCCTCTGACTTTGACCTGCAGGAGGGAATACATTTTACACTGGGGCCGAGTAGCTACATAACTATAAATACATAGATATAGATAATGTGTGTCGGTGTAGCAATAAAATTGCATAAAACTGAAAAATGTCCTGGCATTACCATATTTCATTGGCAAATGAGGCATTATGATATTTTCTATTCTCTTCTATTTCATTATGGAGAAGGAAAGCTGATTTTGCCCCACCGAACTGATTTCGCGATGCTTCATGGGTGGAAACCTGCGGTAAACATGAGACCCAGACCCCGGGGGAGTGAAAGAGCTTGGAGGGTCTTGTGATTCTAAGCGGCACTGTCAGGTAGAACTTTCTGTGATGATGGAAATGTTCTGTTCTGCCCTGTCCAACACTGGCCCCATGGATCTGTTGAGCAAGTGAGATGTGGCCAGGCAAATGAGGAAGTAAATTTTATACACTTTATTCTATTTTTTTTTAATGTTTATTTATTTTTAGGAGAGAGAGAGAAACAGAGTGTGCGCAGGGGAGGGGCAGAGAGAGGAGGAAACACAGAATCCAAAGCAGGTTCCAGGCTCTGAGCTGTCAGCACAGAGCCCAATGCAGGGCTTGAACTCACGGATCGCAAGACCATGCCCTGATCTGAAGTTGGACGCTTCACTGACTGAGCCACCAGGTGCCCCTATTTCATTCCATTTTAATTAATTTAAATATAAGTAGCCGCATCAGGCTAGTGGCTTCCGGGCTGGACGGCACAGACCTGGGGTGCCTGCCTCTGCCTCTAACACACCCCCTTGTCCCACACCCCCCAGGCCTTGGGTGCTGCATCCTTACAGTGGGATGCTGGGCTCCGCGATGGCCACCGTGACTTAGCTGGTGTCAGGAGAGCCAGGCTGGATGCTGACGCGGGGCATGCAGTTAATTGAGAGCCCTGGGCGGTGTTGCAGATAACGCACTCTGCATTTTAAATGCTCCTTAAGAAACCTTTCCCTTCTTCCCTTACAGTTGCTTAACCGCTCACCCGTGTGACTTGACAGTTTGAAAAGAGAGAAGCTTTCTGCTTAATGAAATTAGCAGCCCATCTTCCTGGCCTTGCTGAGCTCCATGGATGGCGTCCATAACCCGACCACGAGGCCGCCTGCTCTGTCCTCCCTCCAGACCAGGTGTCCTGGACCAGAGGAAGACGCAGTGGGAATTTGGGTGCATAGGTTAGCCGTGAGGTGGGCTCATGTTATTTTTGGGGCCATGTGGTTTACAAAGCTAGTGATTATGTTCGAGGAGGGCAGAATTTGTTTAAATTCTAGGAGTTGGCATTTCAAAAGACCCATGATTTCACTGACCTCAAGGCCCGGCTGGGAAAATTAAGGGACCCAGGAAAGGACCGGAGAAGAGATGATTTCTCTCTCCCTCTCCTTTTCCCTCTCCCCCAAAAGTTCCAGTAATAAGAATCAACCTTGACTGAGGATGGGTTTGGCAGGGCACGTAACAGCTCATTTTACTTTTCAGCAAGTGATTTCTTCTCCCAGGCCCTTGCTGTGGACCGGACCGGAGGTGAGCTGGGTGGGAAGCTCACAGCCCGTTGATTTGTGCTGATCCCAGCAGCCATCAGAGATGTTCTACCAATTCATCTTGGCTCTGATGGGAGGGGTTAAAAGAGAAATTCTAGGCAGGACCCTAAATAACCAGCCCTTGATTGGAATTAAGTGGCCCCAGGCTGCTGGGAGCATTTATCTGGTTTCTTCCCTGTGGGGACATAAGCCCCCCAAGCCTTGCTCCCCTCACAGCCCTGGGCCAGAGCCGCTGGGGACGGAGTGAGGGCACTCTGTGCAAGAGGGTTCGGGCAGCGTCTGCGCCCCCAGGTCCAGCCCTGTGCAGACCATGCCATGATGCCATCGAAGTGCCCCGGGCGTCCTGTGTCAGCCCTCATAGCTGCGACTCCTCCAGTGCCGACTCCGTGGGCTAATGAGCCAGAGCAACCCTCCCCCCCTTGTTTTTCCATCCACCGTCAGCTCACACCTTCCACCCTCCAGAGCGGGCGGCACCGCTCAGCCTCCGCATTGCCCGTCTCTCCTCCAGCAGCTGTTTCCTGTCAGCCGCATCTGTGAGTGACGTGCTGGTTTCCTCCTTGATCTCGAATGCACAGGGCTTGCTGTCTCCCTCACCGCGGATCCCCTGAGTCTCCTTCTCCATCATTCCGACTCGCCCCACCGCCCCATCTCCCCCAGGAAGCACAAGCCAGGCTCAGCCTCCACCAAGGAAGGCGGCATGCGGAGGACTGGCCTTCCCGCCCCTCGGAAGGATGCCAGCGTGTGCCTCCTGTGCCATCTGTGTGTACCAGGAGGGCAGAGTGAGTCACCAGTACCCTGGGGCTCAGCTTGTCAGGCCTGAAGTTGAGAGGCAGCGCAGCAATTTTTTAAAAAATTGTTTTTTAATCTTTATTTTTGATAGAGAGAGACACATTGCAAGTAGGGGAGGAACAGAGAGAGAGAAAGGGAGACACAGAATCCAAAGCAGGCTTCAGGCTCTGAGCTGTCATCACAGATGATGATGTGGTGCTCGAACTCATGAACTGCAAGATCATGACCCGAACCGAAGTCAGATACTTAACTGACTGAGCCGTCCAGGCGCCCTGAAAGGCAGTGCAGCAGTGTAATAGGCCAAACGGATGGTTCGGGTCCTGACTCTGCCGGTTCCTAGCTGAGCAACATTGGGCAGGTTACTTAACCTCTCTGTTTTTCTACCTGTGAATGAAAATCATTCACATCCTCAGAGTATGGTGGTGAGAATTAAGTGAGGCGCCTGCACATGACAGAAATTTGTACTTGTAACCAAACGGATCGCGTTTACATGTAGGGGATCTGACACAGCCCGTCTCCCGTGCTATTGCTGTACAATGTTGACGTTGGAAAATCAAAGACAGACATTACACAGAATCAGAATAAAGCTGGGGCACCTGGCTGGAATGTGCAACTCTTGATCTCGGGGTTGTGAGTTCGAGCCCCATGCAGGGTGTAGAGATCACTTAAAAATAAACTCTTTGAGAAAACCACACCAAACGACAGAACAAAACAAAAACTGTCAGAGTCAATGTTTAAACGCACTGCATGCTACCTCCCCACTTCAAGCATGATGAGCTCAAGGTGCCCCGGGGTACTTGTGACTCATTGTGTGCCACTGACGTCCTTGTCACCCACACACATGGGCGTCCTTGGTGCCCATCACCCTGAGCAGTGAGAAACGAAACCTAAGGCAGATTTTGGAGCTGGCCGGGGGGTGGGGGGCGGGGATCCGATCGCCTTCATCTCTCCCTGGAATCCTCTCCCTCCAACGCCAGGAGGCTGGGGGCCTCCGGGGAGGCCGCAGCTCGACTTACTGAAGTTGGCTTCAGCAACATGCGGCTAATGTTTATTTCGAGTCTCTTAGAGGCAGAGCGAGTTGGGGTCCTGCCCTCAAAGGGCTCCCTGGGGACATGCTGTGTGGTCCCAGTGACAGGCTGCTGCTAGCCTGGGAAAGGAGCGGGGGCAGGGTGTCGGGGCCCAGGGGGGATCTTTACACAGGTTGTGACGTTCAAATGGAGGCTGAGTGGGGAAGGGGTCTGGGGGGAACGTGAATTAGGCTGGCATGTGGAGCGGGTGGGGGGCACAGAACAGCACTGACTGTCGTCAAAGCCGCCAGCCCAAGGGGCCAAGTGCCACCTGCCTGTGGGGAGGGACACCACCAGCCCCGTGTTGGGAAGACCCCTGGGCAGCAGCGCAGGAGAGCCTGACGGGTGATGGGCCACCAGAGGCAGGGAGGCCCGCGGAGGTGGTAGGACTTGGTGTGGCTGGTGGACAGGAGGTCCCTGCAGGAAACACAGGCTGTGGACCCACAGGACCCACAGGGGCAGGGAAGGGGTGGGAGGAGGAGAGGCTTCAGGAGGGATGAGCTTCTGTCCAGGGGGTGAGGGACTACTGTGCGCGTCACTGATGGACGAGCGCTCAACACAGGAGTCATGGCAATGAGCCAGAGCTGCTGACACACCTCTCCGAGACAGTGGCTGAGTTCATTAACTGCAAAAAACCCGGTTATAATCCTTTCTTTTGCTCGCCGACTCATGGGTGGCTGGGCTCCGCTAGATCATTCTGACTTGGGCATCTCCTCTCTTGCTGCAGTCCCGTGGTGGGCAGGCCTGGGATCTTCTCGAAGGTTCCTCCCACGCCTGGGACGGGGCGGGGGCCTCCTCCCTCCCCACCTTCTCTCTCATGTCTCCCCACAAGATGTTAGGGGGTAGCTGGGCTTGTTACAGAGTGGCTGGATGTTCCCAGAGCACGTGTCCCAGAGCCCAGCAGATGCTACCGTGGGGCTTTCTCGAACCCAGGCTCAGAAGTCATGCCATTATCACATTCTCCTCACTGAGGCTCTTACAGAGGCCCTGGGCTCAAGGTGAGGGGGTGTAGATCATCCCTCTCGATGGGAGGGCCATCAAGGAATTTGTGGAGGTGTTTCCAACCATCTCTGCAAGTGTATGCTTAAAGTTAACCACTGTGGTTTATAGAGGTGATAAAGTAGTGGTGTGACCCTATTGGGAGCACCTATCACAGAAGAAAGGGGAGAGGGGACCTGTGAATTAGAGATGTAGGGGGCACGTGGGTGGCTCAGTGGTTTGAGCCTCCAGCTTCAGCTCAGGTCATGATCTCGGGGTTTGTGGGTTCGAGCCCTGCATTGGACTCACTGCTGTCAGTGTGGAGCCCGCTTTGGATCCTCTGTGCCCTTTCTCTCTGCCCCTCCCCTGCTCACACATGCTTGCTCTCTCTCAAAGATAAATAACCATTTAGAGAGAGAGAGAGAGAGAGAGAGAGAGAGAGATGTAGGCATATTCGGTAGAGATAGGAGGCTCTGGGCCAGACTCAGGTATTGTCCTAATTTGATCATTTTCCCCTGTATGGAGCAAGTGATTTGGATTCCATGTGTGAGTTTAGAGGGAACAGAAATTGGTGGGAGCATTACTGACCGAGACACCAGGGTCGGATTGCCCTGGGACCCTGATGGAGGGATGAGGGACCAAATAGACCAGTCACACTTCCGAGAGTCGGCATGGGCCGGGTGGGGGAGGAACCCTTCAGAATCGACTCTGTGAGTGGCAAGTTCATGTTCAGGCCTGTTAACCTGGCACCAAGCATGAGCTTCAGGATTGCGGGGGAGGGGAAGGGCCCTGAGCATAAAAGACACCTGTAGAAATCTAGACCATAACTGGATGACAGCAGGAAAGCGTGAGCCACGGACATCATTTCTCAGCATTGGTCTTGTGCCCGGCAGTGTTGAAGAATGATAATTAGTCATGTGAGTGATAATAATTGGTGTATTAGCTTCTTGGGGCTGCTGTAACAAAATGGGAGGCCTGAATGACAGAAGTTTATGGTCTTGAGGTCCCGGAACCTGCAAATCCCAGAGCACAGCGTGAGCTCAGTCGGTTCCTTCTGAGGGCTGTGAGATGACTACACTCAATGCCCCGTCCTGCTTCCGGTGGTTTGCTGGCGCTCTTGCGTTCTTTGGCTCGTAGATACCATCATCCCCATCTCTGTCTCCATTTGACCATGACATTCTCCCTGTACACGTGCCTGTGACCTCTTTTTATAAGGACACCCGTCACGTTGGATTAGGACCCACTCAGATGACCTCATCATCCCTTGGTCATCTGCAAAGACCCTATTTTCAGGTTAATTCTGAAATACTGGGGGATAGGATTCAACCACTTTTGAAGAGTCATAATTCAACTCCTAACCATTGGTAAAGATGGGACAAAATCTCTGGATCCCTTCCCACATGTCCCTTTCTTCATCTGCCCATCTTGCGTTTGAGGCACGAAATGCTGGCCTGATCTATTGGCTGCCACCACGGCGGTCCTTTGGGCTTTTCTTCTCACCACCCCCCATCACTTCTTAGAAGAAATCCCATCACAAATGCTCCCTCATCTTCCTGTGGATTCCCTTCTTTTGCCTTTTTCTGGTGCCTTAGCAATGACAATACCACCCCCACAAAATAGTTTCACCTCATTTTTATCATTGCCATGCTAATTCAGGCATTGGCCTCGTTTTATAAAGGAGGAAGGTTGGGCCCAGAGAGTTTAGGTCACTTGCTGAGAGCCACACAGCTGGTCAGGAGGGTCTGAGACTATAGTCAAGATCAGCCGGACTTCTCCACCGCACCAATCGCCTGAGGAGTTCAGTGAGGGGTGGGGGGCATTATTGATTACATCTCTATTTCAAAGGAGTTTGGAAATGGTTGATTGGATGATAAATAATACAGAGGAGGTTTAAGAAAATACACAGGAGGAAAACAGAGCCAGGGGACAATTAGACTTGTATTTTAATCGTCCTTATTCCCTTTGGGCGAGCCAAGATCTCTAGGCTTGTGGGATGGGATAGGAATGAAATCATCCTTTTGAACCACCGATCCCGGTCTGAATTCCAGGAATTACATCTGGAACCTCTGTTGTTGCCTGGATAGAAAACATGTCTTGGTTTCAGTGGAAGGCTGTCTCTGTCATAGCCCGAGCTGGTGATTTAAGGATGGTGAGAGCCAGTGAGAGCTCCGTGTTTATTTTTCTTGCGAGACTAGGCTGGTGGCTACTTCCAAAGAATTTAAGTTACAGAGTCCAGTGTTAACCTGAACTAGGGAGGGGCACCTGTGTGGCTCAGTCGATGGAGCACCTGACTCTTGGTTTGGGCTCAGGTCATGATATTGTTCATGAGTTCGAGCCCCACGTCAGGTTCTGTGCTGGCAGCGTGGCGCCTGCTTGGGATTCTCTCATTTTCTCTCTTGGTCTCTCAAAATAAATAAACTTAAAAAAAAACCTATACCCTAAGGATGCCTGGCTTGCCATCCCGCTGCAGGAATGTGTTATAGCTGGTGGCTAACACTTAGTGGCAAGTCCGTGCTCTCCATCAATAATCAATAATCAAGAGCCTGGCATAGAGGTGGCAAGTGTGGTGTCATCCAGGCCCAGCCTCGAGCCCCAGTCCGTCACTCCCTGCGCATATGTCTTGTTCTCTGCACTGGTGTCTTGGAGTGCTTCTGAGGACCCCGAGCTGGGGACAGACAGGAAACTGGTTACAAATGGAGACACTTGGGCCCTCCCCCCCACCATATCAGGTACCACCAGTGGACGGGGGAGCCACATGCCCTGTTTGGCTCTCTGCTGGCAGCAGCCTTATTAATCATCATTCCCACACATTTCCTGAGCACCTGCTATCTGGAGGGCGTCGTTTTACAGAACCTTCTAGAACTTTCTAGAGACCATTCCTCCATTTTAGGCTCTGGAAAATCACAGCAAATCCAGGTCACCTCTGAAATCCCTGGCAGGTCCCCTTCTGCTTCTTTCTGGCAGGTCTGCGTCAGGGTCCGCAGGAGGAAGCGGATCTGGGAAGGTTAAGGTCTCCATGCAATGGGCGGCATTGCCTTTTGGCCTCAAGTTTAAGATAGGAAGCCACGCCTTTGATTTTCCCGCATGGGCCCCTAAGTCACCTATTAGTCATGGGAGCAGAGAGGAGCAGGAAGGTGCCCCTGCATGGTGCTCCCCACACCCCTCCGCCCAGGTCCCCCGGAGCAGGGGAGGGGCCCCGCTCCACACTTCCAGTGGGGGTGATGAGGTCTCTTTTAGCTCTCTTGTTCTTCTTTCAAAAATTCATGTGAACTCTTCATTCTGCTTGACCACGTTTGTGTGATTGAATAGGAACACTTTTATTCCCAGGAGGCTTGCATATGCCTGGTGTGTGTGTGTGTGTGTGTGTGTGTGTGTGTGTGTGTGTGTGGCGGGGGCGGGGTGCCCGGGTCCGTGAAGCTCAAGGAGGCCGCACATCAGGACCTGATGCTCTGTTCAGCGTCGATCATCTGCAGCGAGAGAGCCGGTGAGGTCTGCCTGTATATTGTTTCGATTCACGCTTTTTTCTAGAAAGGATTAGAGGTGGCTGCCACGGGTGGTTTAAACATTAACCTGTATTTAATGGCTCAGAGAAAGTGGAATAAACCCGATCGGGTGGTGACAATCCTCATTCATGTTTTTAAAAAGCAAAACCAATCTATAAGAAGAAGAGTCCTCTCAACCCAATGGACTTTCTGCGAGACAGGGCGGCCGTGCTGTGGGCCACCTTTGAGACTCACCGTCTCAGGAGGAGGGCTTCCCGGGACCGAACTGGGCTGAACTAGGAGAGCCCCAGCCCATCAGGCCTGCTGTGCCAAAGTCATGGGCGGCAGTATGTTCAGAGTAGGCAGCACTCAAGCTAGAGGAATGGGTCACTAAACTCTCTTCCTGTTTGAAAATGCCGTCCACAGAGCGCGGACCCGGTGGTATTCAACCACGACCACCTGGACGCTCAGGTGAGGTCTTCGGTTATTAGTTTTCCTCCCTTTTAGAAGATTCCAGAGGGTCAGTGTATGAACACAACAGGGCAGGCAGGAGGGGTCCTTTTGACCCTCCGCACTCTTCCTGATCGAACATGGCTGTTTGTGTGGGTGACTGTGCTCAACTTGGCAGAGACATTTGTGTCCCTTCTGCCTGGGCCACCTCTGTCCTGACAGAATGACAGGTGGCCCACTGGTGACAGCCAGCAGTGGGATGTCTGGCCAGTTTGGGCTTAGTGATTCCATTTCCCCGTCAGCGTGTCAGCCTTTGGAGAGACAGAGGATTTTCCCTTTAGAGTCATACCTGTCCACCTTTCCAGTGTTTCTACAACCAAATCCAGGTCAGAGACCGGGGGCTTCCCCACTCATGGCAGGCTCCCTGCCTAGAAGCATTCTCCAGGGTTTCCATGAGCCCGCAGTTGGCTTCCCTCTGGGGAAACAAAACCCCTGATGGGCGTCTGGAATTACCAAGGTGATTGAGTGATAGGGACTTCTGAAAGGAGTTACCCTGAGTGTAAAACTCTGTCCAGATCGGGTCAGTAACCTGACCCACGGCACATCTCTCGAGGCATAGCCGCCCACTGCCGGGCTCTCAGAATCCTCCTCTCAGGAGGCGTGAGATTTCCGCTTAGGTGCTTGAAGGGACAGGAGCCTTGGGGTGGGGGCGGGGAAGTGGGGAAGGGCAGTGCCTGGAGCCCCAGCGTGGCAGTCACATGAGTAGAGAGATTTAGATCAGATGGCCTCAGATGACTAAACCCTAAACTCTAGCAGGAACCACCGCATCTGATGGTATACAATCTCATCCCAATGTGTTTATAATCTTTTTGAGTTTTTTTTTTATGTTGGGGCAGCCAGAGGTTTGCAGTGACTGAGAGCTGGAAGGTGAAGCCAAGGTCCTGGGGTATGAAGGACCCACTCCCCCCGCCCCCAACACATCCCTAACTCTCCTGCTCTGCTGTCCCACATGCAGTCACTTCTGTCTCCTGCTCACAGACACAGAAGGGCTAGGAGGCACTGGCCTTAGTTTCTGGCTGTCAGCTCTGGTCTCTGCATTATGGAAATGTGCCTTCTCTTCACTTCTTTTTCGGTTGGTTTTAGAGGAAGCAGTCACTCAAAGGCCAGCAAGTAGGATTTGGCGATGCGCCAGGGAGCGAGAAGCCCCTTGGTGTCCCAGATCTCTGGCTGTCATTCCAGCAAGAATGTGCCACTGTGTGATGCGTACTCCTTGGTAGGACTCTCTGTCCGGACAGGTCGGCCTTGCTGGTCCCAGCAGATTTCTTTTATCGGCTTGATGCGCTCGTATTGGTTTCCTGGGACTGTATGCTAACAAAGTACCTCCAACCGGGTACCTCCAACTCCGAGATTTCTCAGAGTTCTGGAGCCCCGAAGGCTGAAATCCAGGTGTCGGGACAATCCATCCCAGGCTGGTCCCCTCACTGCTGGGGGTTCGCTGGCCACCTTTGTCATTGGCGTGTAGATGCAGCCCCCGTCTCTGCCTTCATGGTCAGTGGTGGTCTCTCTGGGTATGTGTCTAAATGTCCCCTTTCTAAAAGGGCACAGTCATATTGGGCAAGGGCCCAGCCACTTCCTCATTTTAGCTTGCTCATCTGTAACGATCTCATTGCCAAATAAAGTCACATTCACAGGTCCCAGGGGTCAGGACGTTGCCTTTTGCAGAGGGTTGGCCGTGGAGGGGAGGCACAAAGCAACCCGTAAGATTTGGATCAAAGTGGGAGGCCTTGAGAGCACAGGTTGTGGGGTCCGATGGCCTGGTTGAAAACTGTCACTTATTAGCTCAGTATGTAAGCAAGGTGCCTGCCTTGCTCCCGTATCAGTAAAATGGGCAAATTAAAAAAAAAAGGTTGACAGGATCAAATAAGTGAGTTCGTATAAAATTATTTCAAAAGCAGTTGGCATGTTAGAGTCATCACTAAATGTAAGTGCTGTACGGTTAGCACTGCTGTTTGACTTGTTTTTTAAGTTCTGAGGACATCATATTACAAAGGAGGCTTTCAAAAGATAAACTGAGGGGCGTCTGGGTGGCTCAGCTGGTTGAGCGTCTGACTCCGGTTCAGGTCATGATTTTGCAGTTCGTGGGTTCCAGCCCACATCGGCTCAGTGCTGACAGCTCAGAGGCTGGAGCCTGCTTTAGATTCTGTGTCTCTCTCTCTCTGCACCCCATACCTCCTCCCTTCCCACCTCCCGCTTGCACTCTCTCTCTCTCTCTCTCAAAAGTAAATAAACATTAAAATAAAAAAAAAAGATGAGAGGAATAGGGATGTTACCCCCTGGATTTCTACGTGTGTACATCTTCAAATGATCAAATAATTGTCCCCTCCAGGGAATCGGCAAGGATCCATTGCGTTCTGAAAGCAGAAAACAATTTACCTTTGCATCTAGCTTTACTCATTTACAAAACATTTATTCAAGCCTTGCGGTGCACAAAACAATTCATCGGGTGTTCAGGTGAATTTAAAAACAACTAAGATAATATCTCGGCGTTTTTAGGAGACACAGGCATACACTGATGTGATCGTAGGCGGTAACAGGCATTGTGCAAAGTGCTGTCCCTGGATTAACCTGTGTATCCTCACAATAATCCAGCATGAAAGATACAGGGCCACGGCCCTCAAGCCTCAGTGCTGATTCCACAAATAACAACAACAATAACAATTTAAAACCAAACCAAACAGACACTCCAAAGTCTGCAAATTGAATTTTTTCTTTGGTTTTGTGCAAACTCGTTTGATGACAGAATCTAAGCTCAACCGATGTGAGACAATTTACTGTGTGATTTCTCTTGCCCACGGTCTGTGAATGTTCAACACATCTGTAGAAAAATGCTGGGGGTGATACGTACCCTCTAGTAAATGCTCCGTATTATCTTTCTGAGATCTGGGAGCCCTCACTTGCCTCTGGCCCCAGAGAGTTGGGAATAAAGGGCGGCGATCCTGTATCATTAGGTATTTTACAGACAAGGAACACGGAGGTTCAGAGGCGTTCATCGGTCTGCTCAGGTCTCGAAGCTTCGAAGGGATGGGACTGGCTTTTGGAGTCAGCCTTCCCCGTCCAGGGCCCCAAGCTTGGTCATTGCGTGATTCACCAGCTGGGCAAGGCTGGGAAGGCTTCTTACCTGTCCTCTTACCTGTTGGCCCCTGCCATCCCCAGCCCTGGTCTCTTTAAACTCTAATCTGGAACATTCCCACGGGCTTTCGTTGTCATGAAGAAGGAAGGGGCTAACTCTGTAGGCTTGGGCCAGCCGTCCTACTGGTATTCAGTAAGTCTATTTTGCTTGTAGGTTGCAGAAACCAGCCCAGGAGTAGACAGAACGGGGTCGGGGGTGGGTGGGCGAGGTATGATTAGGGTACAGATGTGTCCTGGAGTCCCAGCCGTGGCTCGGCCTCAGGGGGGATTAGAAGCAGGGGTACAGGGATCCTGAGCACGGTCTCTCTTTGTCTTCCCCCTGGGTATCCCTGTTTGACCAGTGACTTTTCATTTCCTAGTCCACATGTTAGAAAACACTTACTACCGCCAAAACCTAGCCCTCTAACTTCTCACTTGAAGAGCTGGATCTAGAATCTCTTCCATCTAATCCAAGTTCTGCGTCTGTTTCCTTTTAGGGTGTGAGAACGGAGAATGGGGGAAGGAATGGGGTCTGGTTAAGGAAAACACAGCATGCAGGGGCCCTCGCTCCGGTGGTGGATTTGATCAGGATCACTAGTCTTTCTGACCTCAACCTAGTATCTGGCACGTCTTTGGAGTAAACATTCCCTTGACCTTAACTAGCTGCATGGCCTTTGGCTGCCCCTGCCCCCAACCTCCAGGCTTCATCTTGGAGCCACGATACCACGACCCGCTTCACCCCTGCTTGGAGGGCTTAACTGATGACGTCTGAAGATGCCTGTAGGGTGACCCAGTGTTTATCAAGATGCACTGGACTTGACCCTGCACACTTCACGACCTCTTCATGACTCAGCTACTGGCTGTTCCTCCCTGCCTTCCGCAGGCCCCGTCACAGGGCCAGGCTGCTCCCCGGGCTCAGGCCTCCACGTTGCTGGTCTGTTCCATTCTCTCCGGTCCGGAGGTCATGGCTGAGGGCCACAGATGAGGGCCAGGTCAGTGTCAGGGGCCAGGAAGAGTCTGGCAGAGGGAAAGGGGCTTTCAAATCCAGACTCCTTCTGGGACAATCCCTTCACCTCCCTACGGGTCTCTTTGCTCATCTGTATCCTGAAGGGAATGTACCAGATGTTCCTTTAGGGGTCTTTCGGCTCTGAGAAATTCCGGGAGGTCCCCGGGCGCCCCTGGCAGGAGTCGGCAGGCATGCGCAAAGAATGAGCAGGGCAGCTGATACAAAGGACGTCATACGTGGCAAACTGGGCCGTCCATACACGGGAGCCTCTCTCACATCAGGGTCGGTGACCTTACCGAGTAGCCTCCCCAGGGCAGCGTGGTCTGGGATTCACCCACCTCTGTCAGCCCGAGTCTTGGCTTTCCTGGGACGCAGGCCCAAGGGCGTCCGCCCAGGAGAGGCCTGCGCGCATGGCTGACCTTTGGCTGGCATCTGGGAGCTCGGCTGTAAACAGTTCCCTACACGGATATAAACCCTTCCCTCAGGGATAAGCACGGCTCGCTGTGCCGAAGCTGTTTGTGCAGACCGTGTATGGCTCACACCGAACACTCGCTTTCCTTCTGGAAGCCCGGAGTTTCCGTACGTTCCAGGCAGAAAGTGCCTGCGTGACCAGCCTCCAAGACAAAACCCTGGACACAAAGCCTCCCGTGGGCTTCCGAGACAGACAGCAGGTCACACCTGTGGTCACGGGTGGCCGCTGGAGGGATTGGTGTGTCCTGTGTCACTCCACCCACCAAGGTAGTCTTGGCGACTTGTGCTTGGTTCCCCCAGACTTTGCCCGTGAGCCTGTTCCCTTCGCTTCCTGCTCTTTGCCTGTGAGCAGTGACAGCCTCGGGTATAACTACGTGCCGAGTCCTGTAAATCCTCCCCGGCCTGGGCGTGGTCCTGGGGACTCTCCATGCCCATGGACTTTGGAGTGTTCTATAAGCAGAGATCGACCCCACACCCCCACACTGTTTGCCAGGTGCACCCTAATTCATGGCACAGAGTTTAGGGGTTCTTTTGCCTGCTCCAAGAGGAGCTTCAGCTGAGTTAAAATTGTGTCCTGAGCCCTAATGTCCCCCCAGTCCCACATAGAATCCAGTGAGAGGCCAGATCATCGGTAGACCACACGTAAAAAGTCAGCATGGAGCTCTCCTGGGCTCAGCGTGTCCTTCCAGAACACAGAGGGAGGGAATTTCCTGCAACAATTTGGCCGGCGTTCCTTCTCATCAAGGCACCTCTGGTGGGATGCTTCTGGCTTCTTTATCACGTGAGGCTATTGATTCCCCAGAGCCAAGCAGGGAAGCCAGTTCCTCTTATGTTAAGTTAGAGAACGAAATGACTGATGGGGGAAAAGCATTTGGGAAGACATGCAAGCAATGTCTTCCCCTTAGCGTATGGAGACTAGACTGTCTCCATGTACTTTAAAGAGGAGTGCATACCTTTTCCTGAATGGTTAAGGAAAGCATCCTGTTCCGAGAAAAGTTCTGCCCTGGGTGGGGAGGAGGCAGGCGGCAGGGAGAGTCTTGCACCCTTAGAAGCAAGAACTGTGAGTCTGTAAGTAAGTAGTGGAGAGTACGAGCTGTGTGTCTGGCTGTCAGATCTTTGATGGACCATGAGAAGTCCAATCGCAGTGTTCGATTCTCCACGAGGGTGTCTTCTCTGCTCGTTGTTGGGCTGGGCTGCCTGGGAGGGTGGGTGTTTGCCCTCCAACGGCAGAGACTCCCTCCTCGTCCTCCTGCATTTAAAATTAGCCCCTGCTCTACGGACGCTTTGGCTCTCTCTCTGGAGTAGAGCTGGAGGTCAGCAGCTTCACAGTATCTCAGGAGGTGGGGCCGGACGCTGGAAGCATGACCCCCAGAGGCCCTTCTGAGAGTCTGTAGATTTTGTGGCGATTGGGTGGCGTGAGGCACTGGCTTTACCTGAATGCAGCTTCCGGGCGTCTTTCCTCATCCTCGGAGAGCGGAGACAAAGCATCGGATGGCACACACAGCCGCTACAGAGGACGCGCAGATATTCCGCCCTTCTTGGCATTTGGAAACTTTGACTTTCTTTTTGAAATTGTTCAGAGATCCGTGTTTGGTGGAAGATGAGTAAGAATACCCTTTTTGGGGGGAGGGGTTAAATGACAACATGACGAGGAAGGGAATTGTGGGCCAGGCCAGCCCCTTTTGCTGAGCCCGTCCTCGGTGCAGAAAACTCGCTGTGTGAAGTGCCTTATGGGGGTGGAGGAGACACTTGGGAGAAGAGGCTTCTACTCCCCCTTCTAGAACTTTCCTTTGGACAGGACAAGGTGGCACCACCATCACCTGGGAAAAAATGACGGATGGTGCTTGCAAAGCAAAAAGGGAAATTCATGGAAAATAGCTGCCGGTAGGGAGCATTCCTTGTCTATGCATAGGATGGGTCGGAGCCAGAGTCCGGTGTCGCTAATGACCCAGACGTTGCGAAGGAAGAGGTTTTTGAAGGATCCATTCAAGCTGACATTGATTCAGATCCTCTCCTTTTCCTGGCTGATTGGCTCCCCTTCGTCCTTCCCGGCCTGTGTTCAGGGCACACACACCAGAGGCTTGGAGTCATTCTATGGGTCCCCTGCTGGCGTCCCCCCAAATCCTACCCACCACTGCAGACTTGCCCTCCTCCATTCCTCACTGCTGCCAATGCCTCCCCAGTTCAGGCCCTCGGAGTGCTCTCTCGCCCAGCTTTTTATTTGGAAATAATTTCTAGAATAAAACAACACTCATCTGCCCTTTATCCAGGTTCACCTGCTGCTAACATTCATCCCTGTTGCAAATACGCTCTTACTCGCTCTCTCCCACGTGCACATGCATGCACGTGTGCGCACACACACATACACACACCCCTGTAATCTTTCCCTAACCGTTAGAGGGTGATTTGCATGCATCATGGCCCCTAACGCCTATATGCTTCTATTTCCTAAGAGCAGGGCCGTTCAGTTACAAAACCACGATGCCGTTGCCAATGTCAGTGAATTTACCATCGTGCACCGTCTTCCTCCTCTCTCCCTTCCATAGCCCAGCTTTGCACTTGACCCATCAGTGTCTTCTGTAGCTCTTTCTCCTCGCCACAGGCTCCATCCAGGTCAGACATTGTGTTTACCTGCCGTGTCTCAGTAACATTTTCAAGTTTGTCTCTTAGGGCATTCACATCTTGGAAGAATACAGTTCCTTTTTTCTTAAATTATTATGTATGTATTTATTTATTATCTATTTATTTATTTATTCTTAATATGGTTTATTGCCAAGTTGGTTTCCATGTAACACCCAGTGCTCATCCCAACAAGTGCCCTCCTCCATGCCCATCAGCCACTTTCCCCTTCCCCCTCCCCCCATCCACCCTCAGTTCTCTGTATTCAAGAGTCTCCCATGGTTTGCCTCCCTCCCTCTCTGTAATTTTTTTTCCCCTTCCCCTTTCCCCATGGTCCTCTGTTAAGTTTCTCCTGTTCCACATATAAGTGAAAACATATGGTATCTGTCCTTCTCTGCCTGACTTATTTCGCTTAGCAAGACAGCCTTGAGGTCCATCCACGTTGCCACAAATGGCCAGATTTCATTCTTTCTCATTGCCATGTAATACTCCATTGTATACATAAACCACATCTTCTTGATCCATTCATCAGGTGATGGGCACTTAGGCTCTTTCCATGATTTAGCTATTGTAGAAAGTGCCGCTATGAACATTGGGGTACATGTGCCCCTATGCACCAGCACTTCTTTATCCCTTGGGTAAATCCCCAGCAGTGCTATTGCTGGGTCATACGGGAGTTCTGTGAATTTTTTGAGGAGCCTCCACATTGTTTTCCAGAGCGGCTGCACCAGTTTACATTCCCACCAACAGTGTAGGAGGGCGCCCGTTTCTCCACATCCTCACCAGCATCTATAGTCTCTTGATTTGTTCATTTTAGCCACTCTTACCAGTGTGAAGTGGTATCTCAGTGTGGTTTTGATTTGTATTTCCCTGACGCTGAGCATCGTTTCATGTGTCTGTTGGCCATCTAGATGTCCTCTTTGGAGAAGTGTCTATTCATGTCTTCTGCCCATTTCTTCACTCAGTTTGGGTTCATCTACGTTTCTTATGGTCAAATTCAAGTTCTGTGTTCTCAGGATCCCA
>PISW01008839.1:0-68461 GCA_004023785.1 Mungos mungo | reverse complement strand
TAAGCATCTTTGCCACAAGCATTTTTTTGCATAACTAATTGGCCATAATGCAGATTTGCCATAAAAGATAAAAAAAAATAACTAGTGACAGTTTGGTTTGACAGTCTTTTTGTAGTTTTCTCACCTGGTGACAGTTTGGTTTCATTTCTCCATTGATGCAGTGCTCTCATTTTAAATCTTAGCCCTCATAATGGTCTATACACTGAACCTGCATTGTCCACAGAACTTTGGGAAGGCAATCAATGGACATGGGACAAGTCAGCAAGAACAAATAACAGTGTAGAACACTTTGACACACGATATAGAGCCCACTTACCAATATGCATCCTAGTATTTAGAAACTCATATCCCTCTTTTTTCATTTTTTTAAGTTTATTTATTTTTGAGAGAGACAGAGACAGAGATAGAGCATGAGTAGGGGAGGAGCAGAGAGGGAGAGAGACGCAAAATCCAAAGCAGGCTTCCAGGCTCTAAGCTGCACAGAGCCTGACGCGGGGCTCGAGTTCACAAACTGTTGAGATCATGACCTGAGCCGAAGTGGGACGCTTAAATAACTAAGCCACCCAGGTGTCCCCCTTTTTTTAAAAATTTTTTAAGTTTATTTATTTTTGAGAGACAGAGAGAGAGAGCGAGAGAGAGAGAGAGCTCTCTCTTAACAAAAAAAATTTTTTTAACAAAAAAGAAAAGATGTGATGCGAAATGAGGAAACAAATCAACAAGCAAAAAAAAAAAGTATAAAAGCATGAAAAAAATACTTTGCAAACAAGTACTTAAGTACAACCAGAAAAATAAAATCAGTTATTTGAACAGTACTGCCATGAATCTGCATATATTTTAAATGTGTTCAAATGTTTTATATTTCACAAAAGTTTTTAATTTTTTTATTAACTTTCATGTTTCATTATGCCCTTTTAAATGAATGTTCCTCTTGTACTTTTTGTGACTTTACCTTTTATACCAAAATAACTTACAGCCAATTAGTTACGTGCTGAAAATGCTTGCAGCAATGATGCTTCTGATGAAAATATTGAACACATATATTCAGCCACCCTGAGGGTTTGGATAAAGGATGCACACAGACTTTGACAAAAATATCAAGGATCCAAATATGTTTTTTTAAATGTTTATTTATTTATTTTGAGAGAGAGTGTGTGAGTGGAGGAGGGGCTGAAAGAGACAGAAACAGAGCCAGAGACAAAGAGAATCTCAAGCAAGGTCCACACTCAGCACAGAGCCTGACAAGGGGCTTGATCTCATGACCATGAAATCATGACCTAAACCTAAATCAGGAGTTGGACACTTAACTGACTAAGCCACCCAGGCACCTCAAAGATCCAAATATTGGGGCACCTGGGTGACTCAGTAGGTTAAGTGTCCGAATTCAGCTCAGGTCATGATCTTGCAGTTTGTGGGTTCAAGCCACGTGTCGGGCTCTGTGCTGACAGTTCAGAGCCTGGAGCCTGCTTCACATTCTGGGTCTCCCCTTCTCTCTGCCCCTTCCCTGCTCGTGCTCTGTCTCTCTCTCCGTTGCTCGATAATAAATAAATGTTAAAAGAAATTTTCAGACAAAGATACAAATAGCATTTAAACAGTAGCATTTGTATAAATACCTTTATTTGCCAACTGAGGCTACTGTTTAGTAAATGATAGAATTTGTGTGAATAGAAGTTCAAACATATTCACATTATCAGTGGTTCGTATTTCACATTTGCTTCAGAAACAGGCCTCAGAAAATGAACTAAAATGCGTTCTCTCATGTGCTAGTGCCCTCATCCAGCTGTCTGACACACTGCAAGCAGACTGATTATTTTAAAATTAAAATGTAATATTTTAGTCTCCTCCTAACACCCGGTAATGGCTCCCGTTTTTCTTACAACAAAGGCCAAAATCCTCTCATGTTCTAGAAAGCACTGCATGATCGGGATGCTGCCAATCTCACATTCTCCTCCCGCCTCTGTTCACTGGTGCGATGTGCTTCTCACACGCCACGTCCTTTCCAACCACAGGCCTCTGCACTTGCTGCTCCGCTGATTCTGTGTCACCCCGCCCCCCTCCGGTCTCACTGGCACGCCACTCCTCTATCAAGCCATCTTCATATCAAAGCTCCTTCGTGCTCTTGCCTGACCCGTTCTACTTCCTGTCCCACAAATTAGGTAAGATTCTCTTGTGATATATTCCTGAAGCTTCTATAATTCTCATTCAGAGTTCTTATAGCAATCACTTATCTAGGTAATTATATCACAGGAATAATATCTATTTTCCCTACAATTTTATAAGCATCAATGGAGCAGAACCCATTTTGTTCATCGTAATATCCCCAGAGTCCAACAAAGTAGTCAATAAATATATGTTCAATTAATAAACAAAACTGAGTCAATTCCAATAATGGACAACTCTCTCCAAGCTCTAACAGTGTAACTCTTCAGTAAATAAATTAGGGAGGAAAAATATGTCACTCTTGTGAGTATTAAATGAAATAATTAATATTAAATTGTTTTCTGCATGAAAAACATTCAATAAATACTAGTTTTTCTTTGCTTGCCGAATAGTACTATCCATGCTTAAAATTATGAGAGTCTTCTTCAGAGCCTCAAACACTGAGAATAATTCCAAAGATAAAATCTGAAGGTTAAACATTTGCTAAATATGAGGGGAAAGAAATACACTTTGTTGTTACTCACACTCTGAAAAAGACTGATTCTGTGGCCTCGGATATACACCTAAATTCACTGGGTCTTACTTTTTTTTCTTAATGAAAAAAAGAAGACTGATGATGATTACCAATGCTTACAAATCACTGATTCTGATTTAGCGGCCTTCATATAATGTGCCACGACTTTTTCAGAAGCCACCTTCATTTGCTTCATAGTATCTCCAAACAGCTAAACTATTATTCATTACTTTGTAATGACATATTGGAATCTGCATAGATTTTATTTGAAACAAATGTTCCATAGACTAAGTGGAAAAACAAATCTTGAGTCATTATTATTTAAATGAATGGCTGATGCTTAAAGTTGTTTAATGATGAAGTGTACTACTTTATGTAAATAAATTTAAATTTTTTTAATGTTTTATTTCATTTTTGAGAGAGTGAGAGATAGCGTGAACAGAGGAGGGACAGAGAGAGAGGGAGACACAGAATCCGAAGACAGGCTCCAGGCTCTGAGCTGGCAGCACAGAGCCCGACGCGGGGCTTGAACCCATGAACCATGAGATCATGACCTGAGCCGAAGTCGGACGCTCAACCGACTGAGCCACCCAGGCGCCCTAATAAATTTAAAAATTAATGTAAATTAGGGGCACCAAGGTGGCTTAGTCGGTTAAAGTGTCTGACTCTTGATTTCAGCTAAGGTCATGATCTCAACAGCTCGTGGGATTGAGCTCTATGTAGGGCTCTGTGCTTTCAGCACACAGCCTGCTTGGGATTTTCTCTCTCTCTCTCTCTCTCTCTCTTTTTCCCTCTCTCTCTCAAATAAAAATAGTTACCCATACAGACAGAATATATGCATATTCCCTTATTTGTTGATAATTTCTATGTATTCTATCATTATGTATTTAGTTAAAGCCTGCCTAAAAGATACATAGTTTCCTCAATATGGCTTCTACTAAGAGAAGGTCCTGAGCCCACACACTTTCATTCTATTTAATAAAAATCTACATTTACATAAATACATAAACAAGTGAGATAATTTCATACCGTGCATTAGGCTGAGAGGAAAAAATGTTATTGTGAGTCCATCTTAGGTAGGAGTGAACAGTAGCTAAAGTGTATCTGAGGCAGAAAAATGGAAAATGCAAAAACCATGATCTAAGGTAAAGTTTAAGATATTTAAAAACAGATTGAGTCATTAAAAACTTTTATTTTAAAAAAATTTCTGCCATACAAATTGCCCAATGTTCAGAAATTTAAGCCTGGACTCCACTTTGTTCATTGATTCCTACGCCAACATGGGAACCGGCATTGTTAAAGTTACACTGTGTCTGGGTATCTATCAAGGGGGACTTTCTCACTATTTTTCTTTTTCATAATTTTACTATATATTCTAAAAATGTATTATTTAAAGTAAAATTTAGGGTAATTTATTTTAATGTATATCCTTCAAAAAACTGAACTGAATGAAATTCTAACTGGAGATTTGTGATAGGTTTATGTATCAATTTTGGTTAAATATGATATTTTCATATGAAGACTTCTTATTTAAGAAAATGGTATGGAGTTTTAGAAGTTTAGACCCTTTTTTATTTCCTTCAATATGATTTTTCTATTTTATTCATATAAAAACACCTCATACAATTTTATTACTAATGTTTGTTGCTCTAGATTTTTTTTTTTAATTTTTACATGTTTTTTATTTGTTTTTGAGAGACAGAGACAGCACAAGCAGGGGAGGGTCAGAGAGAGAGAGAGAGGTACAGAAACAGAAATAGGCTCCAGGCTCTGAGCTAGCTGTCAGCACAGAGCCCGATGCAGGGCTCGAACCCACGAACCGTGAGGTCATGACCTGAGCCGAAGTCAAACAACCGACTGAGCCACCCAGGAACTCCGTGTTGCTCTAGTTTTCTTACCTGTGATTAAGAGTATGGGCTATAGTCCCAGAATGCTGGATGGAAACTGGCTTTGCCATTCCCTAGCTGTGTTTGCCATACTATACTACCTAGTTGTTTGCCATAATATTATATACATTATAAGCTTTTATGTACAATCATTCTCAGCACATGATTTATTTAGAAAGGCATGCAGTGCTTCAACTGTTCAGTCAGCATCTTTATAAATAAGGAACTATTAACCCTTGCTTAAGACAAACAGAGCCCCACGCCAGGTCATACGGCTTAGTCAGAAAGTCAAGTACAGGGTATCGGGGCCCACTCTCTCCTGCAGCGAGGACCACTGCAGAGCACACAGACTGTACAACTCCACCTGGGGGCCCCGGAGGGAGGTTTTCAGGCATTTTTATTGATTCCTTAGACTTTATTTAATTATTTCTACAGTGAGTCTGTATTATTTACATAACTAGAATAATTTAACAGTTTCATTACAAAATATTTTGCCAAAAACGTTTTTCATCTCTAGATTAATTCAATAGAAAAAATTTTTTCATCAGCTATTTTTAACTTTTTCATAATGGTGCTATATTGCACTTCATTTTAAAATATGCTAACATATTAAATAATTCTGAAATAAACATCTAAAAATACTGGGATATAAGCTTAAAGAAATTGAATAAAAACACTGATGAATCACAGAATAAGGATAAATGCCAACCATGTGGTTAGTTTATGTTTTCTCTGATAATCCTCAATCCATCATGTCTTCAATCTGTGAAATAAAAAAATTTAGATTCCCTGTGTTTATCTAGGTCACTTTCCTATTTGCTGATGGACTGGCCACATCCTCTTGAAATAGGCTATGTATACTCAATGGCTAAAAAGTTATAGAAAACAAAATACATTATATTTAATTTAAAATGTGAAAATTCCTTTATTCCCATTTTAGAACAAAACACAAAATAGTTATGCTAAGTAAAAGGTTAATTCAAGTTTTAACTTCATTGTTTGGTATGACATAATATTTTTTTTCTTTTATATTGTATTATCAAGTTGGTTTCCATATAACATGCAGTGCTCATCCCCACAGTGCCCTCCTCCATGCCCATCACCCACTTTCCCCTCTCCCCCACCTACATCAACCCTCAGTTTGTTCTCAGTATTTAAGAGTCTCTTATGGTTTGCCTCTCTCCCTTTCCTGAACTACTTTTTCCCCTTCCCATCTCCCATGGTCCTCTGTTAAGTTTCTCCTGTTTCACATATGAGTGAAAACATATGGTATCTGACATAGCATTTTAAATAGTTAGAGACTCATATTCATAATTTATAGTTATAATAACATTTATTAGAAATACTATCTCTCATATCAAACAAAAGAAAAAAATCAAATCCTTAAATAATATGCTTACAAATAATTTTTCAGTACAAAACATAAACATTAATAAACATTAAATATATCATTAATAACCTACAGAGTTTATAGTAGTATAAATGGATACATATTTAATTTTTTAGTAATGTAAACTAACATAAGATGTGATGAGTGGTAGAAGTGAACACTGAATATAAAAGTAGTAAATAAATTCCTTACTCTTAAAGAATGTATTATTATCATTACAAAATTGCATCCTGAACTGTAAATAGCAAAAGAAGAATTCAAGTTGAAACAGTAATTTTTCAAAAAATGAAAGGTGAAATAAGCCAAAATAGTTTGGGTTTTAAACTAAACTTTAAAAAAGACACTAAGGTCTTCCTCCTCATTATAGGGGCAAGTATCCCCACCTGCCTCAGGGGAGACCAGGGTTGGGGCCCCTGGGTGCCTCAGTCAATTAAACGTTCAACTCTGGATTTCCCGCTCAGATCATGATCTCGTGGTCATGATCTCCAGCCCATGGAGCTCCACGCTGAGCGTGGGGCCTGCATGGGGTTCTCTCTGTCCCTCTCTCTCTCCTCTCCCCTCACTCGCACACATGCGTGTCGGCTCTCTCTTGTTCTCTCTCAAAAATAAACATGAAAAAAGTGTTTTTAAAAAAGGCCACTAGGAATAGGGGGTCCAGGGGGCTCAGTCAGTTGAGCTTCCTACTCTTGATTTCAGCTCAAGTCAAGACTGCACAGGGGAGATCGAGCTCCTGTTTGGGGGTCTGTGCAAAAGGGCAGAGCCTGCTCGGTATTCTTTCTCTCCACCCCTCTCTGACCTACTCCTGCTCATTCTCTCTCGCTCTCTATCTGTCAAAGATAAATACATAAACTTTAAAAAATAAATAAAAAACTACTGAGACCGTTTAAAGGAAAAAACTGCTGGTATATTACTTTCAATTAAGTTAACACCACATTGCACTCAATTGCTTTAAGCCATAGTGTAGACCTGCATTTTAAATTTCACTCTAATCTTTAAAATCTGTATAGTTTCCATTAACACTATTACAAGAAGTACTGACCTTTCCTTTAAACACCATTTCTTTCAAATGTTATTAAGCTTTAACAGTCTCCTAACAAATGACAAGGCTGCCATCTAGTGCTTTATGGCTATTCCTTCTACATTTTTATGAACATGAGAAACCGTATAATCTAAAGATGAGTTATCCAATATATGGCAGCCACTACTGACATGTGGCTATTGAGTAACTGAAATGTGACTGATTTGAATTGAGATTGTTCTAATTATAAAATACAAATTGTAGTTCAGACTTAGTTTGAAGAAAAAATTAAAAAAAAAAAACCAAAGACCTCATTGATGATTTTTATACTGTAACATGTTAAACTGACATTTCAAATATACTGAGTTAAATAAAATAGATTAAAATTCATTTTCCCTGAGGGTGGGTGACTGGGTGGCTCAGTAAGGTTAAGCATCCTACTCTTGATTTTAGCTCAGGTCATAATTTCATGGTGCCCCAAGAAGGGCTCTGAACTGACAGCACGGAGCCTGTTTGGGAATCTCTCTCCTCTGCTTCTCCCCCACACATGAGCCCTCTCTCTCAAAATGAATAAACTTAAAAAGAATTAATTTCACCTGTTCTTCTAACTTCTTTAATGTAGCTAGTAGAAAATTTAGGGGGCTCCTGGGTGGCTCAATTAAGCGACTGCAGCTCAGGTCATGATCTCCATTTGGTGAGTTTCAGCCCCACATCTGCCTCTCTTCTGTTAGCACAGAGCCCTCTTTGGTACTTCTGACTCCCTCTCTCCCTGCCCCTCCCCTGCCTTGCACACACACAAACTCTCTCTCTCAAAAAATAAACATTACTATTTTAAAATTACATATGTGATTCACATTATATTTATATTGGACAGCATTGGCATAGAAGAAAAGTTATCTTAGTCATAAAAAACAATATAATTTGAACATCAGTAAGGTTAATAATTGAAAATGGATTTAAACATATTAAATACATATGAGTCCATGAGTTTATCAAGAAAAGAAAACTTGTCATATTCGAGAGATACTAAAGAAATAATTCTATACTTTGAAAACTGGTAAATAGAAACAACTAATATTACATTTATCATGCCTACCCTATATGAACTGTATCAATGAGTAACCAAATATTTGATGAGAGGAAATTTATTTTTTTTAACTTTTTTAAACATTTATTTATTTTTGAGAGACAGGAAGAGACAGAACACAAGTAGGGGAGGGCCAGACAGAGAAGGAGACATGGAGTCCAAAGCAGGCCCCAGGCTCTGAGCTGTCAGCACAGAGCCCGACACGGGGCTCAAACTCACAAACTGTGAGATCATGATCTGAGCTGGAGTCAGACACTTAACTGATTCAGCCACCCAGGCCCCAAGAGGAAAATTATTTTTATAGAAGTTTTCTAATCAAGACATAATTGAAGGTATTGAAATATCAGTTTTGTAATGCCTAATCAATTACAATTTTAACACTGATTATCACTGTCTGCTAATAACTAGGTGAAAAAACGTTAATAAAAAACAATCACAATTAAATAGTATATAAAAAGTAAATTACAAAAGCACCAGACCCTAAAATTTTGTGTGAACTTAGTCAACCGTTAAATTTCACTTAATATTTAAGTATTTCTATTTTAAGAGGGCATCAATCTACTCAAATTCATTTTTAAAAGCTATCACCATGATTACACAATATGAAAATAAAAAATAAAAAATTACATCCAAACATCATTTCATTAGAAAAAAGTGTAAAATTATAATCTGCATTCATTTATACTGAAAATAATCCTAAATAGACTATAAACAACTATTATTTAGCAGTGTTCCAAATGATAACATGCCATGATCATGTTTGGTTTATAACAGAATTAAAAGACGTTTAACATTAGGAAATTTATTAATATACTTCATACCTAATAAGGTAAAGGAAAAAGTCATTCATAATAAAATCTTATAGCGCATTAATGTAGATAATAAGTTTTTGAACTTCATAAAGGAAATAGTCATTAAGTTGTACCAAACTCTCTACATGATGGTGGTGTCTATCTATTTCCATCACATTGACTCAGCACGTAGAGATCACAACCATCCCAGTAAGGGGTTAAAAACAGTTTCATGATAAATGTTTTTCTGTCCCTTCACATTTAATTTTTTGTGTCTTTAGGTGTGAAGTAAGCCTCTTATAATCAACATAGAGATGGGCCTTCTTTTTATCCATTTAGTCACCCTATGTGTTGAATGGAACATTTTGTCCATTTCCATTTAAAGTAATTGTTAATAAATATGTACTTATTGCCAATTTGTTACTTGTTTTATGATTGTTTTTCTCTGTTCCCTTCTTCTCTTACTCTCTTCCCTGTGGTTTGAAAGTTTTCTTTAGTATTATGCTTGGATTACATCCCCTTTATTTTCTGTGTATCTATTATAGGTTTTGATATGTGGTTACGAATAAATTCACATGTAACATCTTATGCATATAGCAGTTGATATTAAGTTAATGGTTGCTTAAGTTTCAGCCTAATCTAAAAACACGAAACACTGTTTAGTACTGTAATGTTAAATTGTATTTGCACTTTTTCTAGTTTCCTGAAATAGGCCTGGAGTGCAATGTAATTTCCTCTTAGGACTGCCTTTACTGCCTCCCAGAGAGTTTGGTTTGTTATGTTTTCATTTTCATTTGTTTCCATATATTTTTAAATTTCTTCTCTAATTGCCTGATTGCCCAATTGTTCTTAAGTTGGGTGGTCTTTAACCTCCATGTTTTTGGAGGTTTTCCAGACTTTTTCCTGTGATTGATTTCAAGTTTCATAGCATTGTGATCTGAAAGTGTGCATGGTATGATCTCAATTCTTTTATATTTATTGAGGGCTGCTTTATGACCCAGTATGTGACCTATCTTGGAGAATGTGCCATGTGCACTAGAGAAGAAAGTGAATTCCATAGACTCGGGGTATAGGGTTCTAAATATATCTGTCAAATCCATCTGGTCCAATGTGTCGTTCAATCTGGTCCAATGTGTCGTTCAGGCCCATTGTTTCTTTGGTGATTTTCTGTCTGGTTGATCTATCCATTGTTGTAAATGGAGTATTAAAGTCCCCTGCTATAAGCACATTCTTATCAATAAGATTGTTTCTGTTTGTGATTAGTTGTTTTATGCATTTGGGCGCTCCCGAATTCGGGGCATAGATGTTTATAATTGTTAGCTCTTCCTAATGGATAGACCCTGTGATTATTATATAATGCCCTTCTTCATCTCTTATTACTGCCTTTACTTTAAGGTCCAGTTTGTCTGATATAAGTATGGCTACTCTGGCTTTCTTTTGACTTACAGTTGCATGATAGATATTTCTCCATCCCCTTACTTTCAATCTGAAGGTCTCTTCAGGTCTAAAATGAGTCTCTTTAGACAGCAAATAGATGGATTTTGTTTTTTGAGCTCTTCTGCTACCCTATGTCTTTTGATTGGCGTATTCAGTCCATTTATATTCAGTGTTATTGTTAAAAAATAGGGGTTCATAGTCATTGTGTTCTCTGTAGGATTCATGCTTCTAGTGGTGTCTCTGGTACCTTGTGTTCCTTGCAACATTTCCCTCATAAAGTCCCCCTTAGGATTTCTTGTAGGGCTGGTTTGGTGGTGACGAATTCTCTCAATTTTTGTTTATTTGGGAAAACCTTTATCTCTCCTTCTATTCTGAATAACAGGCTTGCTGGATAGAGAATTTTTGGCTGCATATTTTTTCTATATCACATTGAAGATTTCCTGTCATTCCTTTCCGGCCTGCCAAGTTTCAGTAGATAGGTCTGCAACTACTCTGATATGTCTCCCTTTGTATGTGAGGGCCCTTTTATCCGTAGCTGCTTTCAGAATTCTCTTTCTCTTTATGTTTTGCCAGTTTCATTATGATATGTTGTGCAGAAGATCGATTCAAGTTATGTCTGAGGGGAGTTATCTGTGCCTCTTGTATTTCAATGTCTGTTTCCTTACCCCGATTGGGGAAGTTATCAACTATAATTTGTTCAAGTACCCCTTCATCCCCTTCTTCCTCTTCTGGAATTCCTATGATATGGATATTGTTCCATTTGATTACATCACTCAGTTCTCAAATTCTCCTTTTGTGCTCCTTGTTCAATTGATCTCTCTTTTTCTCAGCATCCTCTTTTCCTATAATGGTGTCTTCTAACTCACCTATTCTCTCTTCCTCTTCCATCTGTGCAGTGGCCGCCTCCATTTTACTATGCACCTCATATATAGCATGTTTTAATTCATCACAACGATTTTTAAGGTCCATAATCTTTGTAGCAATAGCTTCTCTGATGTCTTCCATGCCTTTTTCAAGCCCAGTGATTAATTTTAGACTATTGTTCTAAATTCTTGCTCAGTTATGTTGCTTGTATCTGTTTTGAGCAATTTTTTAGCTATCATTTCTTCCTGGAATTTCTTTAGAGGAGAGGTCTTCCATTTCGTCATTTTTGCTAGCTTTCTGTCTTTTGTAAGTTTTAAAAGCTTGTTACATGCTCTGCATCTGTGAGTTCTGCTATATTAATGGAGGCTCAATGACTGTCCATGGCCTGTCCATTCTGGAAGTGTTCTTTTAATGGTATCCCTTGGTCTCTCTTATTGTGCCTTTGGTTATTTTATTTCCCTACTCATAGTGATATTTGGGACTCTCCACCATGTGTACTTCGGCTTGATTCCTGAGGTAGCATTTCATCCTGTCTTGCATGTCTTCCTAGCCTGGCAACCACCTGTGCTTCTTTTCACGCTGGGCACAGCTGTCAGCTGAAGCTTTGGGACTGCTTGGCCTAGATTTAGGCTGCAGAGTGTGAGGGTTTGAGGCCACAGTGCCCTGACCTTGGCCCAGAGACTGGCTGGTCTGGGAGAAACGTAGTGTAAATGATCTACTACTTTTATTATATGTTTCTATTTACCTGTGAAATTTTTTCTTTCATAATCCTACTCTAGATTATGGCCTTTTCTTTCTACTTGGAGAATATCCCTTAATGTTTCTTGTAAGGATGGTTTAATGTTGATGAGCTCCTTTAGCTTTTCTTAGAGAAACTCTTATTTGGTTGTTTTTGTGTTTGTTTTTTGCTTTCTGTATGGAAAAATCTCTTTCTCCTCTGAATGACAGCTTTGATATACAGAGCATTCTTGGTTGCAGCTTTTCTCCTTTCAACATTTAGACAATATCGCGCTACTCCCTTCTGGCCTGCAAAGTTTCTGCTGAAAATTCAGCTGATAGCCTTATGGGGTTTCCCCTGTAAGTAGCTGTTTATTCTTGATGTTTTTTAAATCATTTTGTCATTTAATCACTATGTATTTTGCTATGGACCTCCATGGGTTAATTATGGGGGTAGCACTATTTATATTGAACAAAATACACTTCAAAACAAAGACTAACAAGAGAAAAGAAGGACATCACATAATCATAGAGAGAACAATCCAAAAAGAAGATATAACAATTATAAATATCTACACACCTAACATAGAAGCACTTAAATGCATAAAGCAAATATTAACAGATATAAAGGAAGAAATTAATAGCAATACAAGAATAGTAGGGGGCTTTTAACAGCCCACGTACACCAATAGATAGGTCATCAAGACAGAAAATCAACCCTGGCGTTGAACGATTCACTAGACCAGACAGACCTAATAGGTATATTCAGAACACTCCATCCAAAAAAAAAAAAAAAAAAAGAATATACATTGTTTTCAAGTGTACATGAAATATTATCCAGAACAGATCACATGTTAGACCACAAAACAAGGACAATAACTTCGGAATGATGGAAACCATATCATGCATCTTTCTAACCACAAGGGTATGAGACTAGAAATTAATCACAAGAAAAAATCTGGATAGAAAACAAATACATGGAGGCTAAACAATGAATGGATCAACCAAGAAACCAAATAGGAAATAAAAAATATACAGAGACAAATGAAAATGAAAATACAATAGTACAAAACCTTGTGATTCAGCAAAAGCTGTTCTAAGAGGGAAGTTTATAGTAATACAGGCCAACCTCAAAAAATAAGAAAAATATCATATAAGCAACCTAACTTTACACTAAAGGACCTAGAAAAAGCTAAAGCCAGTAAAAGGAAGGAAATGAAATGATTCAAGTAGAAATAAATTAAACAAAGACTAAGAGAACAATATAAAAGATCAATGAAATCAGAAGCTGGTTCTTAGAAAAGATAAAAAAAAATTGATAAGCCTATAGCAGACTCATCAAGGCACATAAATAAAATCAGAAATGAGAAAGAGGATAAATAACAACCAATACCACAGAAATACAAAGGATTATAAGAGAATATTATGAAAAATTATATGCCAATAAATTGGACAACCTGGAATACATAAATTCCTAGAAACATAGAACGTTCCAAAACTGAATCAGGAAGAAATAGAAAATTTGGACAGAGTAATTACTAGCTAAGAAATTGAATCAGTAATCAAAAACCTCTGAAGGAAATGACTGGTTAGAGGGAATAAAAGTTTTTATTTTCAAATCTGTAAGCAACAAGAACTAATACCAGAGTTCATTAAAGTTTATGAATTTCAGACTAATGTATTAAAATGAATTTAATTTTTATACAGCCAACATAAGTAGAAAATGTAATTTTATTTTTTAAGTGTGTTTATTTATTTTGAGAGAGAGAAAGAGAATAGGAGGGCCAGAGCAGCAGAGAGAGAGAGAGAATCCCACGTAGGCTTTGTACTATCAGTGCAGAGCCTGATGTTGAGCTCAAACTTATGAACAGCAAGATCATGACCTGAGCCGAAATCAAGAGTTGGACACCTAACTGAACGATCCAGGTGCCCCAAAAGCGTAATTTTAAAAGATACTATTTAAAGAGCAACAAAAGTATTAGGATATTTAGTATTTTACACATCTATCAAAACATGTTCAAGACATGGACACATGAAATTGAGCTCAACATTATCAGTCATAAGAGAAACACAAATTAAAAATACAGGATACTACTACACATGCTCTACAATAGCCATAATTAAAAAGACAAACAATATTAAGTGTTAATGATGATATGGAATTACTGTAGCAAATATAATTGTGTAGCCATACTATAAAATCATTTGGCAGATACTTAAAAGGTCAAACATAAGTTTATCACATGACCCAGCAATTTCACTTCTAGAAGTCTACCAAGGAAAATAAAATTATATGTCTACACTAAGACTGTGTAAATGTTCATATCAGCATTTTCCCTAACAGTCAAAGGCTAGACACCATCCCAATGCCCATCTATTGGTGAACAACAACAACAAAAAGGTATATCCATATGTTGTAGCATTCATTACTTTTAAAAACTAAAATTGCTATATTAACAAAGTAAAATATAAACACCTTGTGATCATCTTAATTGATGTAGAAAAACTATATGACATAAACAAACACCCATTCCTAACAATAATCTTCAGCAAAGTAGGAATAGAGAACTTCCTCTACCTGATAAACCTACATCATACTTAACAGAGAAAGACTGAATCTTTTCTCTCTAAAATCTACAACACAACTAGAATATTCCCATGTTCAGCACATCTTGTCACATGGTATCAGACACAGTAGCCAATGCAATAACACACACAAAAAATGGTATCCAGAAAGAAAAATAAGAAATGAAATTCCATTAATTGCAAAACACATTATAGTCTGCATCAAAAATACAATGGAATCTACAAAGAAAGCCTCTAGAACTAACAGATAAGTTTAGCAAAACTGAAGGGTACAAAATCATAACAAAAATCAAGTGTAGCTGTGCACATCAGTCACAATTAAAAATCACATATAAAAAAACAGTATTTACAGCAGCATTAGAAATATAAAATATGAAGGGATAAATCTGACAAAATCTGTGAAAGATCTGCACAGTGAAACAGCAAATATGGCTGAGAATAAATTTAAAAATAATTAAGTTTTAAAAAGAGATATACTATGTTCATGGGTCAGAAGACTCACTATAGTTAAGATACCAATTCACCTCAAACTGATCCATAAGCCGAACACAATCTCAATCCAAGTCCTAGCAAGTGTTTTGGTAAAAATTACTAAGAAAATTCTAAAATTAATATGTAAACACAAAAGAAATGGAGCCAAAGCTGAAACAAGTTTGAAATGAAACAATGAAGTTAGAAAATAAATGCTACATGATTTCAAGTTTATTATGAAACTTTAGTAGTTTTAACTACTATTTTGGCATAAAAGAAGGCCAAATTAATTAACAGAACACAATGAGATTCCAGAAATAGTCTTTAAAGTCTTCAACACATATATGGGGAACTGATTTTCAACAAAGTTGCATATGCAATCAATTGGTTGAAACAAAGTCTTTAAGAAAACTGTGCTAGAACATTTAGCTACCCATATGGAGAAAAAAAAATATCCATCTCTTGAAATAAATACAAATACTAACTCAAAATAGACTGTATCTTAAATTGAGAACATAACATTTTAAACATTTTCTAGAAGGAAACTAGGGAAAATCTTTGTGATCTTAGGCTAAGCTTTCTCAAAAGAATAAACTGATAAATTGAACTAAATCTTAAATAAAAACCCCTCCTCCAAAAAAAAGAAAAACACTTCAAATAGAGTGAAAAGACAAGCCACCAACTAAAAAAAAAATAGTTTGTAAGTCATATATCAAATAAAACATTTGCATCTGGAATACATAGAGAACTCTGAAAACTCAATAATATGAAAACAATACAATTTTCAAAAGAGGACAACATATTTAAACACATTTCATCAAATAAAATAAACATGTAGCAAATAATCATATAACAAATGCTTAATATCACTACTTATTAAAGAAATGTAAATATAATGAGAATTAGATACCATATACACATAGTGGAATGACTGAAACTAAAAAGACAAACCTTATGAAATGCCGAGAGATTTGAAAAACTGAAACTCACACTCACACTTACACTGCTGGTAGAGTGTAAACAGGTACAACCATTGGAAAAATTGCTTTTTTTTTTTTTTTGTAGTCTTTTTTTGCAGAGCAAAAGAAACAGAGTGAGAGCAAGGGAGGGGCAGAGAGAGAGAGGGAGACACAGAATCTGAAGCAGGTTCCAGGCTCCCAACTATCAGCACAGAACCCGATGTAGGGCTCAGACTCACAAGCGGCGAGATCATGACCTGAGCCGAAATCGTACGCTAAACCGACTGAGCCACCAGGCAGCCCTGTTTGCTTCTTAAAAAGCTAAACATACATCTCCCATATGATCCCCACCCAGTGAAAGTATCGTTTAGTAAAACACCAGCACAGCTTTTTAGTGATGACCAAAATTGACCCCTGTAAAAACATCACAAAATTCTATTTGTTCAAAATTTAATCAAATTGAAAAGGTTATATTAAACACAGCTGAATTCACTCAAGTCTCATATTTGTTTCCATATTCAGAATAAGATCTATTTCTAAGTTACTCTTCAAGAGTAGAAAAAAATGCACCAAATACAATTAAGAAAACTCAGCCAAAAAACTGCCTTTCCTAGCAATATATAAGAAGTTGTATTATATTTAAGTAAAAGAAATGGTAACATATAAATGACATCAGAATGCAAGACGAATTTTATTATCTGCAAAATCTCTAAAACTAAAATTAAACTAATTATTTAAAATGCAAAAATACAAATACTTACAATAACATGTTCCTCTAAGTGGATTACCAACATAGCGATTTTCAGAATCACACCTGCAGAAACAAAACAACTCATTTACTACTGAACAACAAACAAAATTCAAAAGTTCCAAATTTTTCTTCAAGCAAGAAAGTAATTAAACTCTACATTAAAACATCTTTAAAACTATTCCATTAATCAAAGTTTTAAAAGCAAATCTTCACAATAATACAGAACGCCAATATTTGAACATGAGTCAAGAGAAGAAACATTGAAGACAAATAAACACACATGCAAAATGAGAAAAGGGAATGTTGTAAGGCAGATGGGTTAAGACTTGGAGTTTGGGGATATGTAATCTTTCTTAAAAATATGAGAAGAGGGGCGCCTGGGTGGCTCAGTCGGTTAAGGGTCCGGCTTCATTCAGCTCAGGTCATGATCTCATGGTTCATGTGTCCGAGCCCCGCGTCGGGCTCTGTGCTGACAGCTAGCTCAGAGCCTGGAGCCTGCTTCAGATTCTGTGTCTCCCTCTCTCTCTCTGACCCTCTCCTGCTCACAATGTCTCTCTCTGTCTCTCAAAAATAATAAATAAAAGACATTTAAAAAATTTTTTAAAAATATGAGAAGAAATTAAAAGTCTTGATAATGATATAGAAACAATTTTAGGTAAAGGAAGAAAACTGTGAGAATTCATAAATCTACATCATTTTCCTACTTTTGGTATTCTTGGGAATGAATATATTTTCCCCAGTTTCTACATAACAAATCTATATTTTAAATAAGATCTCCCCAATTGTGTATCAAAGAAAAGTTTTTTTTTCTAAATCATCTAACCCTAAATTAAGAACCTCAAACTCTAAGTATATGTAAGCATATTATAAAAAATGGAAAAACGTAAGAGCATTCTGAATCATGAATTCTAAATTAAATTTTTCACAATTATGGTTAATTATAGCAGTGAGGAAAGATCATAGGTATTTTCAAATTTTCTGAAGTTCACATATTTATATCCCTGTTTCCAGAATTCAGTAAAAATGACAGTAAGTGCCTAACAGAGATACAGATTGATTTTATATAATGTTTCTTCTTGGAACACCCTCCAAAAAAATTACTATAAAATGGTATACACCAGGCTGACTGAATGAAGTGACTTAATATTTAAAGTATATAAAAGTTTAAGAGATGAGACAAAACATCTTTAGTTCTTTTAAATGTTTGTTTATTTTTGAGAGAGAGAGCATACACACACAGGCACAGTAAAGGATAGAGTTGGGGCAGAAAGAGAATCCCAAGCAGGTTCCACACTGCCACCACAGAACCAGATGTGGGGCTCAATCTCAGGAACCATGAGATCATGACCTGAGCTGAAATCAAGAGTAGGATGTTTAATTGACTGAGCTACCCAGGTACCTCAAAAGCTGTCTTTAGTTTTTTTTTTTAATTTTTTAAATATTTTATTTATTTTTGACACAGAGAGAGACAGAGCATGAGAGGGGGGAGGGGCAGAGAGAGAAGGAGACAGGAACCGGAAGCAGGCTCCAGGCTCTGAGCTAGCTGTCAGCACAGAGCCTGATGCGGGGCTCGAA
The DNA here is from genome assembly GCA_004023785.1 of Mungos mungo. Taxonomy (NCBI): domain Eukaryota; kingdom Metazoa; phylum Chordata; class Mammalia; order Carnivora; family Herpestidae; genus Mungos; species Mungos mungo. The sequence continues at coordinate 50,258 of PISW01008839.1, read as the reverse complement.
CCAACAAACGTGAGATCTGACCTGAGTTGAAGTCAGAGGCTTAACCGACTGAGCCACCCAGGCGCCCCAAAAGCTGTCTTTAGTTTTACCAGTTACTCAGAACAGGGGAATAATTTTAACACATATTTTTTAATTCATGAAAGGCCAAACAGTTGAGAATAATAAGCTAAGTAATCAGTTTACTTTCTGAATGCATTTTTAAGGCATGTGTTGCTAGTTTTTTTATCCATGCAAAGAACTGAGTAGAAAAGTAAATCTTTTTTTATACTAACCACAAAATTAAAGTAGAAATATAATAGTCCTTTATACCACTAACATTATTCTCCGTGAAACAATGAAAGTTTGGAGGTTAGGTTTCCTATGACTTCCCCCAAAGTAATTTCAAAATGTGTGATATATAGTAGTTTTCTAGTAAAAAACATGACCACACTCATTGTTGCTGGGTTAAGCACTCCAGGCTCTTTATTTCTCTACTACTGTTCCTCCCTTTAGGCTCACCTCTATAAATTCCATCATTTTGTACCCAATGTATACATATACTGAAGGACTGATTTATAATACTGTTATAATTCCTTTCTCTGTCACAAAAAAAAATTTTGACTTGTTGCAAAGTATCTCAACACTATGTTCAGAATAGGAATACATTCAACCAAATAGTGCCTGCACTGCTATGTGTAATAATCTCTCTGCACCTTGTTTGTGTAAATAGATGGCATCCAAAGTACCACAGCAATCTAATATAACTAACTTTAACAAAGGTAAGGATTTCGAGTACTTTTTAATTGATATATATGTTGACACTAAGAGCTCCAGATACAAACCTATTTTCTCATTACAGAGAAATTTTTTTGATAGTATTATTCAAATTATTTAACCTTCAATCTATATAATTTTTATAAAGGAATGGTTAAAATTTTATTTTCTCCAAACTATACATTTTCTCAGGAGGATGAAATCACATGCTCCTCTTTAGGAAGTAATTTTTGATAGCTTTCATTTACTCAAAGGAAGAGTTTTAACAGAAGTAAGGAATTAACACCACCTCATTAAGAATTAAGCTAAGATACATTATAGAGTGCTTGAAGGTGTCTAATATAAGAATTATATTCTCTTTTAAGTTTTCAAACTCAAAAAAGCAAAGTAGGATCACATATTGTCTGAGTTCTTTACAAGTGTTGAATTTTGAATGTATTAAAAGTATTTTCAAAATGTGTAATTAGGAGTTGAATTTAAACATCAATTTTTGAAAATTTGATTTCAGCTGTCATTTTAAAAAAATCACTAGTGCCTACAAATAACTAAGGAAATCAATAGTTCCAAAGGAAACATCAAGACTTTAGGCAGAACTCAGCCTGCAAAACACAAAAGGAGGCATAAATATATGCAAACACATTCCTAAATTTTCACTGGGACATCTCAACATCATCAGAATGGCAGTTAATTTGAAAGATAATGTTCAATTCTATCTAATAAAAATTCCAGTAAGCGTTAAAGGAGTCAGAAAAGTTGATCTTAATGATTATATGCATAAGTAAATATATTAATAGCCCAAGTAACCACCAATAGATGAATGGATAAAAATATGGTATATACAATGCTATATACAATGGAGTATTATTTGCCATAAAGAATGAAATCCTGCCATTTTCATCAACATGGATGGAACTACGGAGTATAATGATAAGTGAAATAAATCAGTCAGAAAAAACAAATACCATATAATTCAGTCATAAGTGGAGTTTAAAAAACAAAAAAAAAAAAACAAGCAAAGGAAAATGAGAGAGAAAGAGAGAAAAAAAAAACCCAAGAAATAGACTCTTCAACTATAAAGAACAAACTGATGGTTACCAGAGGGAAGGTGGGTGGGAGGGAAAAGTGAAATAAACGATAGGGATTAAAAAGCAAATTTATCATGGTGAGCATTGAGTAATGTATAGAATTGTTGAATCGCTGTATCATGTACCTGAAACTAATATAACACTGTACATTAACTATCCTGGAATTAAAATTGAAAATAATTTTTAAAAAGAAAAGAATGAAGGGTTTTTAGGGAAACTAAACTTCAAAGATACAAAAATATGTTCAAGATTTATACTATTAAAATAGCATAGTATCAGTGCATCAATAGAAAGACCAAGGTACAGAATAGAAATTTAGATACAGGCCCAACTATCATATTCTTAAAATCTAGTATATGATAAAAGTGGTATTTTAAATCATTGGGGTAAAGTCTTTTTCATATGGTATTCAGATAACTGGATAGCCATTTGTAAAAACATAAAATCAGATTTAATCCTCACACCCTGCCCATATTGAAAAGAAACTCTAAATGGATCAGACATCTGAGCACACAAAATAAAACTTTAAACACATTAGAAAAAAAGGCTACATGGTAACACAGGTATGCTGAATGCATGATAAAAACAAATGCCACTAGTAAAATCAAAAGATATAATAAATTGGGAGAAAATACTGACAACCTATGTGACATAAAAGGGTTAAAATCACTAAATTCTGAAGAACTCTTAAGAAAAGGGAAGATCTAACAATTCCATAGAAAAACTGGCAAAATACATAAATAGACAATGCACAAGAAATTATGTAAAAATGGTTCTTAACTATATGAAAAGATGTTCAACTTCACTTATCAGGGAAATATGAGCTAAAACTATACCAAGATGCCACTTCTCCACAATCATATTGTCAAAATTTCAAAAACATAGCAATATGCTCTGCTTAGGAGACTGTGGGCACACAGTGTCCCTGTGCAATCATGACCTGGTGGGAATACACAATGGACACATTCCTATGGAAGAGGAGTCAGCAATGTCTAACGATCTACATGAGAATTTATTCCTTGACCCAGAAATCCCACTTATGGGAACTTTGGAATCTAAACATCCATGCACACAAGATTTGTTAAAGAAACCACAGTATATAAACCCAGTGAAATACTATACATCGTAAACAAAACCAAACCCAAAAAATGATGATTTTAATGATCTAATACAGATACGAATCTACAGTTTGTCCCCTTTTGTGTAAGAAGGAAAGGAATAAATGTCTATGTCTATATATACAGACACACTTATGTATGTGAAATATGTGAATAAATACATACATATATATGTATGAATACACACACACACACAGAAATCACAGGAAGGATAAACCAGAAAACAACAAAGTTGTTTACCAGAGGAGAAAAGGGGACATGGGGACTAATCTCTCTGAGTATATTTTTAAATACTTTTCTCTTTTGAAAGAAAGTCAATGTTCAACATATTCCAAAATATTTATATTAAACCGGTAAGATTGGGAAAGGCGGGGGGGAACTAAAACAGAAAGTAAAGTAAAATAAATGAATCTAAAAATTTCAAGTGAATACTATATAGCAAGCCGGAAGGGAAAAGGAGGAAGGGAAAGAGGCAAGTAGGAGGAGATAGGTGAGGAGGAACAGAAAAAAACGAAGAAGAAATAAAAGAGATCATTCCAAATAACTTGTTAACACAGTATCTGACTATATATTATCAATCCTGGGCAAAGTAAAGTGGAAAAATCAAACTTTTAAATCTTTTTAGGTTTGCTTATTAAAGTAATATAGACAAAGAAATTCTGAAAGTATTTCTTGTATTAGAGAACAGAGTAAAAAAGGAATGTGTTAATGGAACTCACTGTTTTCACTAATGGAAGAGACATATAATTATTAAACTGGAGAAGGTCCAAAAGAACATTGGAGGGATGTACTGGAATTAGAAGCCTGGGTATGAAGTAATGCTTTCTAAAATACATACATGTGTGTGTGTGCATGTGCATATGCATATATGTACTTATGTGTATTTTTTGTATATATAAATAAATTATTATTTCCCAGTTCTGTTCAATGAATAGGCCACTAAGTTAAGATACTTCAGTAGCATAGAGCATATCAAGCACCAAGATATTGGCCTCTAATATAATTCTTCATTACAAGGAATCAGAGCTCCTCAACAAGATTTTTTAAATGGCTGATCCAAGGCAGAACAGGTAGAAGATGAGCCTGGCACAGAAAGTAAGGAAGTATTCACAAATACTGGGAAAATCTGGGAAAATATGAGTGCTAAATAATCTGGGTAGAACAATGAATTATAAACTACTGGGGAAAACAGGAAACCATGAGTTCATGCCAATAATAAATAGATACATAAATGGTGGAAAAGGAAGAGCTCCTGCTAATAGAATTGTAAGGATGTATTGGTAAGTGTAGAGGAAGTATGAGAGTTATTAATCATCAGAGTAAAGATAGAGACAACACATGAAGAATCTTTTTCTTATAAATATGTCATATCCTATAAGATGACTTTGTCTCTTGTCTAATTCACTCAAAAAATATAGACATAGAAAAGAAAAAGAAAAAAGTCAGGTCTACTTGCCATACCTCTAATCAAAATCCAAGATTTTGGATTCTAATACCACAATCAAAACCCATGCAAAAATATATTCATTATAAGGAATAAAATGAATAAAATCTCAGATAAATATATAAATTTATATATGTGTAAATTTATAAATGTATGTATAAATGTATCACTTTTACCCAATGCTATGCTATGCAAATGGATGATCTTCCAATCTCATTTCCCACATATCAAAATCAATTGGTAGGGGGCACCTCGGTGGCTCAGTCAGTTAAGCGTCCGGCTTCAGCTCAGGCATGATATCATTCGTGAGTTCGAGCCCCGAGTCGGGTTCTGTGCTGAAAGCTAGCTCAGAGCCTGGGGCCTGTCTTCAGATTCTGTGTCTTCCTCTCTCTCTCTCTCTGACCCTCCCTTGCTCACACTGTCTCTCTCTCTCTCAAAAATAAAAATAAAACACTAAAAAAGAAAAAACTTTAAAAAAATATCAATTGGTATAACCACTGTTGTGAATCTATTGTAAACATAATCAGCTGGTACACTGCACAGCCATTATAGATTTTCATATAACCTACATAATAATGTGATTGGGAATCAAAATTTTCATAATCTTTCAATTGCATTGTAGACCTAGTACATAAATGTAATTAAAAAGTCAGAAATAGAGTACCTCGCAAACAATTATTTTCAACAAAAAGAGAGAGCAATATTACAAAGAAAATTCTAAATCCTTTCTTACTAAAATTTTACATATATGAATGCGAAATAATCAGATTAAGAAAAATGTTTAAACTATGCTTTATTCTGTAGCAAACCACTGTGTTAAGTAACATCAAAGTAAATTTTCTTTATAACTAGTCTGTTTTCAGGAAAGTCCTAATTTGCATTGTGGAAATTATTTTTACTCATTCAAGTAAGTGTATTTTCTCACTTCAAAGATTGAGATGCCCTCATAGTTTGAAAATTTTAAAAGTATGTAATATGTGTATTACATATTTAATACACATATGTACAACTGAAGTACATTAAATAGAAGGGCATTGGATATGTTCGCACTAGATATCTATCGCTAAGTAACAAATCACAAAACGTAACTCTAATCAGCACATATTTATTATCTCACAGTTTTTGTGGGTCAGGAGTCTGAACATAGAGCGAAGTTGGGCTCTCTGATTCTAGGTTGGCTGGATCTGGGGTTCACTGTAGAGCTGGACTCAAGGTGGCAGCTAGGGCTGGTTCTTATCAGAGGATTGACGGGGCTTCGGCTTCCTTCTAACCTCCCTCAGGTGGCACAATTTATTTCCTTGTGGCCACAGAACTAAAGGCCTTTGTTTCTTACTTATTATTGGGTAGAGACTGGTGGAAATAGCCCTACAGTTCCTAGATGATTCCTTCAGCTGCACTTACTGTTTCAAAGCCAGCCAGGAAGGGAGAAACTCTCTAGAGCAAACCTTGTGGTAGGACACAGACTTAAAGCATATGCATGGAAGTGACCCACCAAAATTAGAGAAGTGATATATCATTACCCTTACCATATTCTCTGGTTTAGAAGTCACAGATCATGTCCATATTCAAGGAAAGGGGATTAAATAATAGTTTGAATACCAGGAGGCAGAGACCACTGATAGTCATCTTAGGGTCTGTCCACCATAATACTTTGTTACCCATAAAAAATTTCTTACAATAAAATATGTCAATATATTTGAGATATGAAAATGTATATAATTCACATTATAAATAATTTAAGAAGTTAAATTATTTAATCAAGTTCTAACTCAGATTTTAGGAGGTAAAGTGAATGTGAAGGGAAAAGTATAGATATAAGTAATAATTCTTTAAACATATTACATTGCACTATATAAATTATATTAATACTTCTAATATGTAGGCTAATATTTTTAAAAATCAGAATCTTTCTGTATAAAGATTAGATACAAACATTAAAAGCCTTCAGAAGTGTTATGAACTGTTTAATTAAAAACATAACTTCAAAGTACTCTGTGTCTGAGGCAAAGGGATACTCATCCTCTCTTTCCAGGAATCAAACTAAGCAAATGGCAAGACCTTTTAAGAGAACAGTTTTAGGCAAAATCTTTATTAGGATTTTGAAAGAGCAATTATTCTCACTACATGTCACCTGAATATTGGCTATCATTTGTGTGAGTTATCATACAATATTATAAATATAGCCTTTTTAAAAAATATGTAAAATTATTCTACATTCCTAACTGGTAAAATATAGCATTTCATATTGTCCCTATTGATTTAAATATTTAAATATATATACATATATATCTTATCATGAGATATAGTCTTTCTACTCAGGAACTAAAGAAACAAGGGGGGGTAACATCTAATTGCTACAATTTTGAAATATCATGAAAGATGATTTAAACAGTTGAGAATCTGATAATAAATTTGCATTTTCATGAGAATTATAAAAAGTACACATAAGATAAAACACATCGGCTTTTGTTTTGTTTTTCCTCATAAAAGTGACATATAATATGGACAAAAATAAGATATAAGGAGTACCATAGTATCAAAATTAAGAACATATTTTAAGACAATTTTTTTAAAAAAACATAAATAAAGATAGAATAAATCCTTAATAGTACAGGTTCTAAAGTTATAAGTTCTAAAATTATAAGGCTGTTTATGGACTTCAGAGATCAAGAATAATAAACAGAAGCAGGTAAGTTGAAAATAACTAAAAAAGGAAGATTTTATTTTTTAATGCTTAAAACACTGGAGAGCAAAAGAGTAAAAATTTGCCAGGCCTGGAGACAGAAGAAGATAGAATCCAAGGATCATTTGGTGACAGTATTTTGTCCCTGATTATGGATGGGGACAGTATTTCATAGGAAAAAGGGTCAGAGTCTAGGCCCACCAAAGCTGGTGAGCTAAATCCCAAAGACTAATCTTAGGAATTTGAGCAACGTAAGGCCTTCCAGAGACTGCACATCTACCCTGAGTCAACCTTATCTCTGTAAATGATTAAGATTCTACTGCCCTCATGCACACAGCAGAATTAAATTCTCTTTGGAAAAGATTCAATCCATGATTAGATTTTGCAAATATGCCATCAAGGACAAGTTTTAAAATAAGCAGGCATGGAGACAGATAAGAAAATAAGAACAGGAACTACCAGAAACAAATTATGATGAAATAGAGATATGGAAATTCAGATGTTATCAGGGAAAAAATACAAGTCTTAAAATAACTACCTTTATAAAAGACCTGAATGTGAGACAGGAAACCATCAAAATCCTAGAGGGGAAAGCAGGTAACAGCCTCCTTGACCTCAATTGCAGCAATCTCCTACTTGACACATCTCCAAAGGCAAAGGAATCAAGAACAAAAATGAACTATTGGAACCTAATCAAGATAAAAAGCTTCTCCACTGCAAAGGAAACAATCAAAAAAAGTAATAGGCAACTGATAGAATGGGAAAGAATAGTGACAAATGACATATCAGATAAAGGGCTAGTATCCAAAATCTACAAGGAACTCACCAAACTCCACACCCAAAAAACAAATAACCCAATGAAGAATTGGGCATAAGATATAAACAGACCCTTCTCCAAAGAGGACATCCAGATGACCTACAGGCACATGAAACGATGCTCAACATCACTCATCATCAGGGAAACACAAATCAAAACCACACTGAGAAACCACTCATGCCAGTCAGGGTGGCTAAAATGAACAAATCAAGAGACTATAGATGCTGGCGAGGGTGTGGAGAGACAGGCACCCTCCTCCACTCTTGGTGGGAATGGAAACTGGTGCAGCCGCTCTGGAAAACAATGTGGAGGTTCCTCAAAAAACTATCCATAGAACTCCCCTATGACCCAGAAATAGCACTGTTAGGGATTTACCCAAGGGATACAGAAGTGCTGATGCATAGGAGCACATGTACCCCAATGTTCATAGCAGCACTGTCAACAATAGCCAAATCATGGAAAGAGCCTAAATGTCCATCACCTGATGAGTGGATGAAGAAGATGTGGTATATATATATACAATGGAGTATTACTTGGCAATGAGAAAGAATGATATCTGGGCATTTGTAGGAAAGTGGATGGACCTCAAGGGTGTCATGCTAAGCGAAATAAATCAGGCAGAGAAGGACAGATACCATATGTTTGTACTCATAGGTCTAACAGGAGAAACCTAACAGAGGACCAGGGGGAGGGGAAGGGGGAAAGAGAGTTGGGGAGAGAGAGGGACACAAATCATGAGAGACTACTGAATACTGAAAATGAACCAAGGGCTGAAGGGGGAGGGGGAGGGAGAAAGGGGGTGATGGTTGGAGGGGGGCACCTGTGGGGAGAATCACTGGGAGTTATATGGAAACCAATTTGACAATAAACCAGTATAAAAATTTAAAAAATAACCACCTTTATTATAATGTAAGAGATAACAGAAAAGATTAGAAGTTTGTAGAAAAATGTCAAAACTATAAAAGACATTTAGAAACTATAATAGATAAGCGTGAAATAGTGGGAACGATAAAATGAAAATGATATAATCAAAATTAAGAGCTGAATGGATAATGTTAATAGCAAACTAGACACAGTAGAAAAGAGAAAAGTGAGCTGAAAAACAGGTCAGGAGACAGAGGAAAAACATGAAAGAAACATAAAAAATATGGTGTTACTAGAGTCCAAAAACAGAAGACAGAAAAGAGAGGAGAAGCAACATTCAAGGAGTTCTGGTTAAACTTTCTAAAACTCCTGAAATGATAAATGAAAAACAAAATTATAAAAAGAATTAAACATATCACAGTGAGACTGATGAAACAAAAAGGGAATGTTTTTTAGAAACCAAAGAATAAAATAGACACAAGAAGAAATTAGAAATCTTAATAGTTTATATTCTTTTAAAAAATGAACAGATTATATCATATTTTAAAGAAATAATTAAAACCTTTCCACATAGAAAAATCTAGGACCATTTGACTGCTTCAGTGATATTTCCTAATAATGGAGAATACAAGGAAGTTGTAAATAGTACTCTCCAAAATCTCTAACAAAACAGAAAAGATTGATGTTTCTGATTATATTAAAATTAAGAACTTCTCTTCATAAAATACATAAAAAACAGTGTGAAAATCCAAACCATAAAGTGGTATTTACAACACAATTCACCAACTAAAGACATGCATCCAGAATGTGTAAGATATTATTACAAATGACTGAGAAAAAAAATCCAGTAGGAAAAAAATTACAAGAAATTTGAAAGAGCACAATTTCATAAAAAATAAAATTCAACTGGTGATTATACATGAAGTATTTTAAAGATTAAACACATAAGTCTTTGAGAACTGAAGAACCTCTTTAGTTCATAAGAAAATCCAAATTCAGACTGCAACAGAGGAATCCTTAAAACTAAAATGTCTTATAATACAAAGTACTGTCAAGAGTGCAGACATTAAGAAAACTTATACAGACCCAGAAGGAGTATAGTTTGATGTAACAATTGTACAAAAGAGTTAATCCTCTAAAATTGAAAATATGAATATCCAATATGTATCTATCAAAATTGTATGCAGTTGTGAACTAGGAGATATATATGAGAATACTAAGTGCATTAGAGGTTGGGTTTTAAGTTTGTTTATTTATTTTTTGAGAGAGTAAGCAAGGGACAGGCAGAAAGAGAGAGACAGAGAAAGAGAAAGAGAAAGAGGCTTCAATGTGGGGCTCGAACTTATAGTGAGATCATGACCTGAGCTGAAATCAAGAGTTGGTTGCTTAACTGACTGAGCCACCCAGGTGCCCCCTAAATGTATTAGTTTTAATGGTTAAAAACAAAACAAAATAAAGCAAAACAAAACAAATAAAAATAAACAAAACAAAACCAACATTATCAAAGAAGAGGTAAGAGAATGAATAAATAAAGTGGGGTACAATAATGCAACAAAATACCACATTGAAATGGATCAAATTACTGCTACATGGATACAACAATATGAATGAATATCAAAACACATTGAGTGAAAAACATGACATAAAACAATATAGCCACAGACATTGAATAAAATATTTGCAAAAGATGTATCTGATAAAGTACTGTTATCCAAAATATATGAAGAACTGTTAAAACTCAACAATAAGAAAACAATCAACCTAATTAAAAGATGGGTCAAATATACCTCACCAAAAACAATATCCAAATAAGATATAGCAAATAGGCATACAAAAAGATGCTGCACATCATATATCATCAGGGAAATTCAAACTAAAACAAGATACCACTACACACCAACTGGAATGGGCAAAATCCAAAACACAGACAATAACAGATGCTCACAGGTATGTCAGTGTGGAGCACCAGGAACCCGCAGTCATTGCTGGTGGAAATGTAAAATGGTCCAGCCACTTTCAAAATCATCTCGGCAGCTTCTTAGAAAATTAAACATACTGACAACATGGGATCTAGCATTGTTCTCCTTGGTAGTGACTCAAAGAAGCTGAAAGCTTATATCTAGACGAAAGTGCACATGAATGTTTATAGAGACTTTATTCATCATTTCCAAAATTTGGAGGCAATCAAGATGTCCTTCTAGGTGAATGGACAAGTAAACTGTGTACAGTGAGACAAAGAAATATTACACAGCCCTGAAAATAAATGAGCTACCATCATGCCATCAGAAGACATGGAAGAAACTTAAATGCATATTACTAAGTGAAAGAAGCCAATCTCAGAAGGCTACATACTGTATGATTCCATCTGTGTAACATTCTGTAAAAGACAAAACTATGGAGATGGTAAAAAGATCAGTGTATGGCAGGAGTTAGGGGAGAGAGATAGGGAGATAGGAGACAGAGGACAGGGAATTTTCAGGGCAACGAAACTAACTGATACTATAGGAGTGGATACAAGTCATTTATACATTTGCCGAAGTCCACAGAATGTAGAAGAGCAAGAGTGAACCCTAATGTATGTAAACTTTGGACTTTGGGTTTCAGTGATGTGTTAATGTAGGTTCATAAATTATAACAAATGTACCACTCTGGTGAAAGTATGAGTAATGGAGAAAGCTAGGCATGTATGGGGTAAGGTGTATATGGGAAATGTTTGCACCTTCTGTTCAATATTGTTGTGAATGAAAAACTGCTCTAAAAACTAAAGTCCCTTAAAAAATCCATATTTGCAAAACAAGTTAATGAAAAGATTTTTTTAATACTAATTCAATGTCTTTAAAATTAAGAAAGACAACAAAAAATAATTACTGTATCAAAATAAAATAAAAATTACTGATAAATTAGAAAGTATTTCACATTAAAAATGTATAAACTGAAGAGTGATTAATCTGAAACTTAATACAGTTTGAGTGTGAGTTTCTGAAGAATAAAATCAATCTCTACATTATGTAAATCTTTCCCTAAAAGAAAAACAGCATTAATAATTTTATCTTAAGAATAATTTTAATTAATTACTACATATGTTACATTAAAATTGGAATTAAAAGGTAGAATAATGTATAGCTCACAAATAATATTTATACCTTTTCCAACAAATTTTGAATAGAAGACATAATTTTTTTTCAATCCAGAAATAGTGCTCAAATCTCATTTGCCAATTATCATTAATAAAGAAAGGATGGGTATATAATAGGTAAAGAGTGCTGGCTTTTTGGTTATAGAAACCTAGATGGAAGTTCTATTCTAACAGTAATTAAATTGTGACCTTGGACAAACTAACTTTTGTGAGTTTGTGTCCTTAATAGTAAAATGGGGATATATATAGTACCTACTTCACAAAATTCTTGTAAGAATTACATACAAGTACCTAGCCCAAAGACAGGCATTTGGTAGAGTCCAATATATGTTAACTGTGATAAAGGTGACAGCAATGAAGAAGAGTAAAAATAATCATTAAAAAAAAATAACAGATACTGTATTTGCACCTGCAAATGTCAAAGCAAGACAAAAACATAATTATTTGAGATAGATTGCACCGAAATATTTTTAATGATCTGTATTTTTTCCTAAAAGTAAGAGTGCCGCACTGGGACCATCGGAAATAAATCAAATGGACATAGAGTGAATAGCAATAACATCATTTTTAAAAATATTGATTTCTTTATTTTGAGAGAGAGAGAGAGAAAGAGAAGAGGATGTGCAGAGAAGGAGAGAGAGGGAGAGAAAATCCCAAGCAGGCTCTGCACTGTCAGCATAGAGCCCAACACAGGGCTCAATTTAAAGAACCACAAGATCATGACCTGAGCCAAAATCAAGGGTTGGATGCGCTCCTAGCAGTAATTCATCTTAAACCACACATGCATTTGAAATGTGTCCATTACTTTGATATATCTACACATATACCAGTATTATTATTTTCCACATTGAAATGTTGAAATTTACTCTAATTTCATAGAAGCTTAAGTTGGAACATACTAGAAGGCATTTATTTCATTCTCTGATATTTTGAGATAATTTTTAATAATAAATACAGAAGACCGACCAAAATAAATTGAAAGTTTAAAGTATGTTTTCTTTCTTTGGCATTTAAGTCTGTTTCTTTTTGTAATTGTTCCCAATTTATAATTAGTATATCCTACACCTTAAGTTGGTATTCTGCTCCTTACTGCACACCTCTTTTATACTAACATCCCAAGAATACTATATATATTGGCGCCTACTCTGACCATCTGGAATTAAAATCACTTAACTTTTCTCAGCCTTAGATCAATGTAATAGTCAAACTCAAGATCAAGGACTATGCTAAAGTCTTCTAAGAGACAGCCTTCAATGAGAATAGCTCTGATAAAAGAGATGGAAGAGTGTACAAAAGCTCTAAGAGATGAACACAGATAAACAAATTGACCCAAACACCTCACAGACAATTCACTAAACTAATACCAGAAGTCACACTTAATGAATAGGTCATTTAAGGTAATCCAGTTGAAAGTACTGTAATTAGAGGTATGAGGCAAGATGCCAAGGGAATAGTAATTACTCATGGAAGGGTATGCTTACTCCTGTTTAAAAAAAAAAAAACAAAAACACCTTGAAATCTCAGTAGTTTCCCACAATAAAACTTTGATTGTGGTTTAAGGCACAGTCCACTGTAGAAGGGTGCAGTTGGGGAAGATGTCTCGCTCCATGGAGTCTTCGAGGACCAGCTCAGCTGCTCGTGAGCTCTGCAGTCTTCCAGGTCCTCATCTTCCACCCACTGAACTACTCAATGGGGAAAGGAGGATGTATGATGCAAGAGCTTTATAGGGGCGAGGCCTGGAGTAATGGACGTTTGTTAGATGTGTGTTGGTCAGAACCCAATTCCAGGACCTCCAACCTAACCAACAGTCGGTTGGAAACAGAATAGTAACTAGGAAACAGAACCTAGTTGTGTTTAGATGGACAACTAAATGAAATTCTATCTTACAGTTCTGGGGCTTAGAAAGACTAACGGCAAAGATAATAGATTTAGAAGTATGTCCAAAAAATCAGAAGTTTTAAATTCATGGGCCGCCTGTGTGGCTCAGTTGGTTAAGTGTCCTGCTTCGGCTCAAGTCATGATCTCACGGTTTGTGGATTCGAGCCCCGCTTCGGGCTCTGTGCTGGCAGCTAGCTCAGAGCCTGGAGCCTGCTTCAGATTCTGTGCCTCCCTCTCTCTCTGACCCTCCCCTGCTCGCGCTGTCTCTCTCCATCTCTCAAAAATAAATAAAAAACATTTTAAAAATGTAAAATAAAAAAGAAGTTTTAAATTTAGGAAGACATACTCCAGAAGAACTCAAACAATTTCTTGACAGTTATTTTTATTCAAATTGGACTTCTTACCAGGAGAGCACCTTCCTGAGGACATGGGGGGTGAATAATACCAAATCTGCTTTCACGTTGGGCAAGCTTAAACTGAATTGGCAACCTGCTTTCTCAACTGATATTCTGAGATTTATGGCCTTATACTTTCTCACTGGAATAAATGCCTTTGAAATAAAGCAAGCATAGGTGTTCCTCAAATATCTTATATCTTAGGTACCAAGGCGGCTTGGCTCATCAGCACAAATAAACCATTAGCCCTATCAGTAGTTGCAACTACAGTGGGCAAAAGTGAGCTACAAAATTTTAACAATATTTACTGTTAGTATTTGAAGATTATATTCACCAGATGTTCATTAAATTATGTTTATGAAGCTGATCGTCTACATGCAAATCAGATACAGTACAATACAGTACAAAAAGGCAGGTTGCACAGCAAATGATTCCTTAATGTAGATTAGGGCACAGTGGTGAAACAGGTATTATATTTCCCCATTCCCAAGATAGAAGACTTTTAAAAATGACCAGAGAAAGTGGGGAAAATAAAAGTCCTAAGTTATATTCATTTATATTTGTTTTTAAAGCCCCTGCTATGTGCTAGGAATTAGTCTAGAAAAGAAGGCACAAACTTGATCTTCCTGAAATGGAAAAGGCAGTGGCATCATCCTCTGCCTACCTCCCATTAAAAAAAAAAAAGACCCGATATAATGAAATAGAAACAAAATGGAAAAATGGGTAATAATCTTAGATACTGCTGGCCTAAAGGTACACTAGGGAGGAAAAAAGTACTCAAGAAGCCTATCCTCCTATGGCCGTATATCCCCAAGTGCATCAAGGACTATCATTTCACAGTCCCATGTAATACTCAAGAAAGCAAAATTTTGGTCCCGAGCCTAGAATTTAAGTCACCATATTCCCAGAGATTTCTTTTCCACACTAATTCTGAGAACGCCCTCAAGGTCCACTCTCACATATGCACTGCTGATTCCTGCCTCTGCATATTTCTCAGGCTCTGCAACTTTTCAGGGAAGAAGCTATCTCTTACCTATCCATAGCGGAGATTGTGTCTTCTCGGTCATGCTACTTTGAGACTTGACACTTCTTACTGATTTGGAGACAATAAATGGAGGCAGGGTGCACTTGGAGGAGATCAAACAATGTTTTATAAAGCATAAACATCAGGTCAGGTGAGATCTTCCCATTGTTGCCATGGGGAACGAAGACTCCAGGGGAAGCTACCCTACTCTAGCAAATAACAGAGAACTACTTCTAGCCCCGAGTCTTTAAGGGAATGAATCCAGGAGTCAGAGTTCTGAGGTCATACTTATAAGTGTCCCTGTTGTACGCCTCAAAGTCCCACTCCTTGTCATCAGGCAGTGACTGGCATGGGCGAACTGTCACAGCTGACCTTTCGGTTTCATTGAAAGCCAGTCAACCTTATAATTAAACCCTGGGCATCATTTCAACATACTCTGCTCTCTAGCTGTAGAAGGTAAGGGTCTTTAAATGTTGTTATGAAGGCCTTCTGATGTTCACAGTATGCCCTGAGTTGATGGAAGGCTCCTTCTTTAAGGCTTTGTGGCAGTCAACAAAAGCCAGCCAAGTCCACAATCATAGTTACTATCCCCCCATAACTTCCAGGTGCTAAAGTTGCTGCACAAACTCACACTTCTCCTTCAACCTATACTTTATCCTATCAAACACACTGAATATTCTCAATAATTACAATATAGCACACCAGGGTAACCACTATCCCACTGACCATTAGCATTATAGTGCTTATTGCCATCTGGTAAGTCAACCAACTACAACGTCCCATGCGGAGGGTCTGTTGCCAGAAGCCACTTCCAGAGCAACTGCCTTAGTTGGAATTACCTCAGTAGCAGATGCTGAGTGAGATAAGAGCTTGGATGTGGGTACTGTTGGCCACTCACCTGAGGAAGCATTGGTGACATCGTGGGAAATGAAGGACAAATTCTCACCCTTCATTGGTGGAGGATGACGCATATTGGCATAAACTGCCTTACCCTTCCTGGTTGTACTGGGCAGAAATGAGTAGCTTTGGGACTACAAGAATCTCATACGTGGAAAAGTATAGGAAACTGTCCATTATAGCTTCAATGAAACCATGACAGCCAAGGGAGTCAGCAAGATACATCCTAAGTATCTGCCACAACATTTTATCAAAACTTCTTTCACTTATTTTTATTTTATTAAAATACATTATTTCCTACTGAAGAACACCAGTTCCCTTCAAAAGTGGTTGTTGGAAGGCTGAAGGGAAAAAAAAAGTTTACTACTGACCTTCTTTATACCATTTACATTGAAAAGTGAGACACTGTATTTCACAGAATCAAATATGTGTTACCCTCACATGTAAAACGAGAAATTTTTCAAAACCAGTATATTGGCTTTTCTTTGAAGTCTGCATGTTGCTCTTCCAAAGTACACAATTTTCATAAAGAATATCAATCACCTCACTCATTACATATCTATCTTATAGTTCCTATTGCCATTAAATTTATGTTATAAGTTACCACTTCTGAGTTCCAGCTATGTTTTAGGTCAGAGCTAAAATAAGAACTTTCATTACCCTATCAAGATAAAAAATGTACTGACCCTTTAAATGAGAGTTTTGACCCAATTACTACAGCCTTGTCTGTCATTCCCCTCCCCCCAGCTTACCCCACAGGAAATGCATTCTTAAAATTTTCTCCATTTTTTTTCCTTGAGCAAATGGTGGGCTTCACTGGGGGAAAGGGGTTACTCTAGAAAGGGTGTGGAGAGCCCTCAATTAATGTGGCCCCAGGAGCTCTGCTCTCTATGGACAGTGCATACCTGAGCAACAATTTATCAACTCCCTCAGCTCAGCTCAGCTCTTTCTTGTACTGTTTCCAGTTGGTTTCACTCCAGGAAAGCCAGTGTTCTGGTCTGCTCTCTCCCTGAAAGCTCTTGTTTCTCTTTAGATTTTTGGCTATTTGGTTACCCTGTAATCTCAGTTCTCCAGTGATTTCCAGCAAGCTCATGGATTTTCAGTTCTCCCAGCTCTTGTCTCTTTCACTGTAAAGGTGAGGCCGATGGATACTCTTGCCAGCTGTCTATGTCCTTGAGCAAAACCCAGAGATGCTATAATCATTTCCATCTTCACTGCTTTGCGTTACTGATGTAGTTTCCCCTTCTGTTTACTATATTCTCTATCCAGAACATTCTATCTCCTCCTTCAAGTTCCACCTCAAGTACCCTCTTCTCAAACCTACCTGATCCCTCTAAGGTATAGTAATCCCTCCCTTTTCAGTAGTCCTTCAATACTTTCTTCATTCCATTCATTAAATAAGCTTATTATTGAACCCTTACATTGTGGTACTGATGATATGGTCCCGAAAGAATTTCATTCTAGCAAAGGATACATGCAAGTACACAGAGAAGGCAAGGAACAAATTAGCACATACCAAAAGAACCAATTTCAGTTTGAGGAGGTTATGAAAAATGCACAAGAAGATGTGTTGCCCAACTACATACTTAAAGCCAAAGAGAAATTATCAGGTGAAGAGGGAAAGGTTCACAAGCACTTCAAATCACTAATATAGTAAATTAGTATATATTTTGGCTGTTGGCCTGAAAGATACTTCAAACAAAAACAGTATTATTCATCTTCATTAATAGTACATTCATTTAATAATTATTTAGTGATTGAATGGCTAGCTTTGCTTCCTAACAAGACTGTTATTTTCAGTATATGCACACTATAGAAAATAATTGCTTTAAGAATGATGATCCTATTTTCATTGTCCCACACTCCAAAGCCAAACAAATAAAATGAAGAAAAAACAAAGAATATAATTCTATCTACAAAGACTCTAAAAAATACTGTACACATTAATATTCTAATTTTCCCTGCTTATAAAAATCATAAATAATAACTAGGGCAAAATGTACTTTCATTATTCAGAACTATATAATTAATTTTTTTACTATTTCATACATTTGCCAAACCCTGTAACTCTGTTTCTAAGCTTATAATCCCATGAGTTCAATGAATTAAAATACTGTTCTCTCTAATCTGGAAATAAAACTATCTTTACTAAACTATCACATCAAATAAGAGATAATTATTAGAAATGATTATATCATTTATAAAAAATGCAGTACAAATTTAAATTGTCAGTTTTAATTGATGGAATAATGCAATCTCAGAACAAAAATAAAACATTGGTCATTTGGGGGCACCTGGGTGGCTCAGTCAGTTAAGTGTCCAACTTCAGCTCAGGTCATGATCTCACAGTCCATGGGTTCGAGCCCTGCATCGCTCAGAGCCTGAGAGCTCAGAGCCTGGACCCTGCTTCAGATTCTGGGTCTCCCTCTCTCACTGCCCCTCTCCCGGTCACTCTCTGTCTCTGTCTCTCAAAATAAAGACCAAAAAAAATTTTTTTTAAACACTGGTTATTAATGATCAGAATTTGATACATACTTCATGGAGGGGGAGAATGAGTCAAGAAGCAATGCAAAATAAAAATATAAGGCTCTTGTTAAAATTTCATTAAGAATTTCAAGATGGCGACAGCAATGCATTTAACCAAGCATGATGCCCTTCTAAACATGAAGCGTTGTGCAAAGGCACAGGCCATGAAGGCGGTCTGCTTATGAACACCAGTATTCAGCAAAATATTAGAAGTATCTCGTGTATTAGAACACAGAACTCTGATTTAGTTTCCATTGGTACTGAGACCAAAATAGCCTTCCTTAATAGGAATTTCCCTAAGGTCTTATACTTACACCTCCTTTTTAAGAGACTATGGAGAATAAATAAAAACTGGTCCTGCTCACCTTCTCTGGACTTAAAAACCTTTGATATCTAAGTGCCTAGTCAAAGACATGATCATCTACCTTGAAATGTTTAAAATAATTCTACAGCAAAGAGTATTTTTTTAAGTAAAAACAACAAAATGATCATTTTTCATGGTTAGTAGGTTTCTTTGATTATAAGAGTTTAGAAAATCCTTTATTAACTTTTATAATTCTATAGTTATTAGAGTTAGAGTTTATGATTTGTGTTAAGTACAATACACTTCTATCTAGCATAAGTGCATATATACAAATCAGAACCATAAATATTATTTTATTTATTTATTATTTTTTAATGTTTTGCTCTTTTTTATTTTTTTTAGGGAATTCTGTTTATTTTTTTTAACATATGCAATTATTTTCCATCATTTACACTACAGTAGTTACAATTACACTCCAAACAGAAAAGCAAAGTAAAAACTCAAAACCCCAACTTCTATTTCATGTAATTAGACTTATACAGAAATTAGAAGGTTATGTAACAACTAGTTAATCACCTAATTTCACAGCTATCTGAGGTGATGATCGTTATATAGCAGCTTATCTATGATACATTCAAGATACATGATACAATTTATTACTTGCCCATAGCTAAAACACAGCCTGCTTAATATTATTTTAATATTATATGATATGTAAATAAGAAAAAAAGAAAGTTTAAATGACATCAAACAACTGCTCTTTAGGGTTAATTCTGGGAAAGCGGAGAACAAATCTTGAGAATAATACTAAATTTAAATATATGTGCTGCCAAAACGAGCACTAACAACTAAATTATAAAAAGACAAAAATCATTCATAAAACTCCTGAAAGCAGAGTAACAAGAGTGGGTTCATGTCTGGTGAAACGGAAAAAGAAGAAAAGTATAATAACCACTTGAAAGGCTTAAATGACTACAATTTTGATTAACAATAACAGATTCCAAAGAACATTTGATTGGAGTTATTTACTTAATAAGATATGGAGGAAAATTATAAAAATAAAATGCAAATTTGATATATGTGTTTTCCAAAAATTTAAGAATATTTTCTTGAGTATTTTTTTTAAATATACTAAAGACAGGGACAGGTGGGTGGCTCAGTCGGTTAAGGGTCCAACTTCAGCCCAACTCATGATCTCTCAACCCATAAGTTCGAGCCCCACATCAGGCCTGGAGCCTGCTTCGAAACCTGCATCTCCCTCTCTCTCTGCCCCTCCCCCACTCACACTCTGTCTCTCAAAATTGAAGAAACATTTTAAAAAATTAAAAAGAAAAGAAAGATACCAAAGGCAAACATATTCTATGGGTTCTACTTTAAAGACTCCATAAAACTGCCATTTAAAAAGGCTTAATATTTTATGTGAATTGATGAAATGTAATTAAAAGTAGTTTACAATAGTATTAGCTGCTTAACTAGCATAATACAAAACTTAGAAAAGAAAACCTAAGCAATTAGTTTATAGTAGAAATCCAATCCACATAAGTCCTAAAAATTCATTTTTACTTACAGTTGACACTGATCACCTTTTATTCCTTTAGTTGTGCAGAAACATTTTCCTGTGTGCATATGACAAATGTTGGCATGGCCACTGCATGTACAAGCTGTAAGTCAAGACAAAAATGACACTTAACATTCTCCGTCATAAACTTGCATCACATTTCTGGGTATTACTTTTATCTTATTTTTATACTGTGTATTTTCTCCTTGACGTCCAAAAACTAGGGTTACCACATAAGTTATTTTTAACTAAACAGCAATAAATTCACTTATTTAAAAATTGTGTGAAATCCTTTAAGGTCTTTGGGGCATCCTGAAGTTTAGTATGGGTCCACATATGACTGTATTCTTCCTTAAGTTCCTTTCCACTTCTGATTTGCTACACCTATTTAATGAAATGAATTTCGAAGACTACAAGACTTTTGAATCAAACAGCTTAGCTTTAAAATGGACATCTATAGGGAGGAGCCAAGATGGCGGAGAGGAAGGGAGCTCTGTAAACTTCGTCTGCCCCATCTATCAAACTGAGAAGGACATTACTCTCACCTGCAAGAGTGGAAGGAGAAAATACAGACAACAGAAAGAAGACAACTTCAAAGATGCCTGAGTGAGTGAGTGCAAACTAGGGAGATTGGAAACCAGGCCAGCCCAAGAAGGGCTGGGAAGGTGGGAGTCCCAGCCCAACACAGGGAAAGCTCATGGAGCCTCTGAGAGACAAAGGGAAGAGAAAGAGAAATGGAATACACTGATAGTACTGTCTCTAGAGAAGAGATAAAGAAGGTTTAACCCTGCACAGAGAAGAAAGCTCTCACTCCATATATAACCACTGGGCAGCCCAAATCCTGAACACAGTTGGCACAAAGGAAAAAACAGCCTCCACCCCTGTGCTATACCTACAGGGATTCGAAGGCCTCAGTGGCAGCAGCTGTCCCAGGGGTGCGCACTTTGGCCTCGGCTGCGGGAGTGGGAGCATTTCCACGGCGCATCTCCCCCCAGCATTGGCCACACAAATCCCGAATCCCAAGTGCCAACAGAGAAAAAATAGCCCCCACCCCTACGCAATCCCAGCAGGGAGTTGGCAGTGGCTGAGACGGGGGCTTCCACTGCAGGAGCAGCCCACAGCTCATTTCCGCACAGCTCATGTCCAGCAGCACCCTGCACCTCAGGCAGCATCAGCAAATCCTAGCTGGTGCCAAGAGAAACTGCTCCCTCCCCCTACGCAATCTCGATCCCAGCTGGGGACTGGGAGTTGGCAGCAGCATCTGGGAGGGCGTGCACCTCGCCTCCAGCAATGGCAGCACAAATCCCTGCCTAGCCAAGAGAAACTGCTCCCTCCCCCTACGAGATCCAGGCTAAGAAGCCAGCCAACAAAGCAAGTACATCTCATCTGTGGTAGCATAAAAGT
Source organism: Mungos mungo (assembly GCA_004023785.1). NCBI lineage: Eukaryota > Metazoa > Chordata > Mammalia > Carnivora > Herpestidae > Mungos > Mungos mungo. The sequence continues at coordinate 28,372 of PISW01008839.1, read as the reverse complement.
GCATGGACTAGGATTTTGAAACTAGGTGGGCCTGGAAGATACAGCTTGGATCAGCTGCCGCACAAGGAGATTGGACTCATTAGAATGGCCTGCAGCACTTAGTTCGAGCAGAGGTTGAGGTGCCGCCATTCATCCTCTGCAACCACCACAGCTGGGCCTCCAAGAGCAGCCCTGGAGACCTACATACAACAAACCACACCTAACCGTGAGGGGGAGCTGCTGCTTTTTTTTTTTACTTTAAAAAACTGTTTTTAAATTTTTACTCCTTATTTTCCTTTTTCCTTTTTTTTTTTCCCTTTCTCTTGCCATCCAGATATATTCTCCCTCATCTCATCCTTATATCTCCCCTCCACTGGTTATACACTTTTAGGCGGTCCATTGGCCTTTGTGTCTCTGCTCCCCTTAATATTTTTTTCTTCTCTTCTTTTCTTCTCTTTCCTCTCCCTTTTCGTTTCTTTCTTTCCCCCTTTTAATTTGTTTGTTTGTTGGATTTCTCTGTGCGTTTGTGTGCTTCTACTCCCTCTGTGTTTGTCTCACTGTTTTCCTTCTCAGGGCTACCTCAAGAAACAAGCCTAAGTGAGCATGATGGCAAGTCCCAAATATCACTGACTAGTAAAATAAAATAATCAAAGGCACAACAAGAGAAACTGAGAGACACCATTAAAAGAATATTTCCTGAAATGATAGGCCCTGGCCAGTCAATAAGCCTCCTTTAACAGCCAATACTAACAGGTGCACAGTATACAACAAGCTTTTTAAAACTGACAAGAGACAGAAAACTAGCCAAAATGACAAAACGAAGGAACACTCCCCTGATAATCTCCAGGAACTGCTCAATACAGATCTAAACAACATACCTGAACAAGAATTTTAAAAACTTGTCATAAAATTAATTGCTAGGGTTGAAAAAAGCATCAAAGAAGCAACTGAGACAATGACTAGAAACTTTGAAAACAGGTGCAGCAAATTTTAAAAGGCTATAAATGAGGTGAATAATAAAATGAAGACAGCCACCTCAAGGATTGAAGAGGGAGAGAGAAGAATAGGTGAATTAGAAGATATAGTTATAGCAAAAGAGGAAGCTGAAAAAAGAAAGAGAGAAATTGATCCAGGAGCAGGAAAGGAGAATTCGAGACCTGAGTGATACAATAAAATGGAACAACATCCATATCATAGGAATTCTTCCTGAAGAATAAGAAAGAGAGAAAGGTCCTAAAGGGATATTAGACCAAATTACAACTGAGAATTTCCCAAATTTGGGGAAAGAAATAGACATTCAAATTCAAGAGGCATTAAGAACCCCCTTAAGATGTAATTTGAATTGACCTTTGGCATGACATATCATAGTGAAACTGGCAAAATATAGAGATAAAGAGAGAATTCTGAAAGCAGCAATGGATAAAAGGACCCTAACATACAAAGGGAAACCTATCACAGTGGTTTCAGACCTATCTAATAAAACTTGGCAGGCCAGGAAGGACTGGCAGGAAATCTTCAATGTGATGAATGGAAAAAACATGCAGCCAAGAATCCTTTATCCAGCAAGCCTGTCATTCAAAATAGAAGGAGAGATAAAGATGTTCCCAAATAAACAAAAATTGAGAGAATTTGTCACCACCAAATCAGCCCTACAAGAAATCCTAAGGGGGACTCTATTGGGGAAATGTTGCAAAGAATACAAGGTGCCAGACACACCACTATGAATATGAATTCAACACAGAACACAATGACTCTAAACCCACATTTTTCAATAATAACACTGAATGTAAATGGACTGAATGCTCCAACCAAACGACACAGGGTAGCAGAATGGATAAAAAAACAAAATCCATCTATTTGCTGTCTACAAGACTCATTTTAGACCTGAGGACACCTTCAGGTTGAAAGTACAGATATGGAGAAATAACTATCATGCTACCGGAAGCCATAAGAAAGCCGGAGTAGACATCCTTATATCGGACAAACTGGGCATTAATGTAAAGGCAGTAACAAGAGATGAAGAAGGACATTATATAATAATTACGGTCTCTCCATCAGGAAAAGCTACAATTATAAACATCTATGTGCCAAATTCGGGAGCACTCAAATACACAAAACAATTAATCACAGACAGAAACCATCTTAATGATAAGAATGTGCTAATTGCAGAGGGCTTTAATACTATACTGACAGCAATGGATAGAAGAACAAGACAGAAAATCACTAAAGAAACAATGGACCTGAACAACACATTGGAACAGATGGAATTGATAGATATATTTAGAACTCTGCATCCTGAAGTTAGGAAATTCACCTTGTTTTCGAGTGCACATGGCACATTCTCCAAGATAGATCACATACTGGGGCATAAAGCAGCCCTCCATAAGTATAAAGAAATAGAGATCATACCATGCACACTTTCAGATCGCAATGCTATGAAACTTGAAATTAACCGCAGTAAAATAAAACAATCCAAAATCTCTGGGATGCAGCAAAGGCAGTTCTAAGAGGAAAGTTTATTGCAATCCAGGCCTATTTCAACAAACTAGAAAAAGCGCAAATTCAAAATCTAACAGATCATCTACTGGAACTAGAAGGGGAGCAGCAAGAGCACCCCAAACCCAGCAGAAGAATAGAAATAAACAATATAGAATCCAAAAAAAGTTGAGCACATCAATGAAACCAAGAGTTGGTTCTTTGAAAAAATAAACAAAATTGATTAACCTCTAGGCAGGCTCCTTAGAAAGAAAAAAGAGAGCACCCAGATAGACAAAATCATGAATGAAAAAGGATCAATTACAACCAATCCCTTAGAAATACAACTAATCATTAGAGATTATGATGAAAAATTATATGCCAACAAACGGGACAACCTAGAAGAAATGGACAAATTCCTAAATGCACATCCATTACCAAAATTCAAACAGAAAGAGATAGAAAGCATGAAAAGACTTATAACCAGTGAAGAACTCAAATCCGTTATCAAAAATCTCCCAATGAATAAGAGCCCAGGCCAGATGGTGCCCCAGGGGAATTATACCAGACATTTAAAGCAGAGCTAATACCCATTCTTCTCAAACTATTCTAAAAAACAGAAATAGAAGGAAAGCGTCCAAACTCATTCTATGAAGCCCGCATCACCTTGATACCCAAACCAGACAGAGTTGGAATAGATGGAACATACCTAAACATTATAAAAGCAGTTTATGAAAAGCCCACAGCTAATATCATCCTCACTGGAGAAAAACTGAGAGCTTTCCCCCTGAGATCAGGAACACGACAGGGGTGTCCACTCTCTCCACTGCTGTTTAACATAGTGCTGGAAGTCCTAGCATCAGCAAGCAGACAACAAAAGGAAATAAAAGGCATCAGAATTGGCAAAGAAGTCAAACTTTCACTTTTCGCGGATGACATGATACTCTACATGGAAAACCTGGCAGACTCCACCAGAAGCCTTCTAGAACTGATCAATGAATTCAGCAAAGTTTCAGGGTACAAAATCAATGTACAGAAATCAGTTGCATTCCTATACACCAATAATGAAGGAGCAGGAAGAGAAATCAAGAAACTGATCCCATTCACAACTGGATGAAAAACCATAAAATACCTAGGAGTAAACCTAACCAAGGACGTAAAAGACCTATATGATGAAAACTATAGAAAACGTATGAAAGAGATTGAAGAAGACACCAGGAAATGGAAAAACATCTTGGATTTTTTTCCTTGAGTGAAGAAAGAACTCCATGGGGTGCCTGGCTGGCTCAGTTGGCTAAGCATCCAACTTTTGATCTTGGCTCAGGTCATGTTCTCACGGTTCATGAGATCAGGCTCTGCGTCAGGCTATGCCCTGACAGCAAGGAGCCATCTTGGGATTCTCTCTTTCTCCATCTCTCTCTACCCCCTCTCCCCAGAGGCAGCTCCGGGGCTCCCAGTACCAGCCCATCCTCAAGGACCACATCTGCAAGGACATGAGTGCGCTGGTGGCCGCCCGCATGCAGCACATCCCTCTGGTCCCGGGCTCGGACTGGCGCGACCTGCCGAACATCGAGGTGCGGCTGTCCAACGGCACCATGGCCCGGAAGCTGCGCTACACGTACCACGACAAGAAGAATGGCTGCAGCAGCACCGGGGCCCTCCGCGGGGTCTGCTCCTGCGTGGAAGCGGGCAAAGCCAGTGACCCGGCGGCTCGGCAGTTCAACACCCTCATCCCCTGGTGCCTGCCACACCAGGCCACAAATGTATGGCCAATTAATTTTTGACAAAGCACGAAGGTATCCAACGGAAAAAACACTGCCTCTTTAGCGGTGGTACTGGGAGAGCTGGACAGCCACATGCAAAAGAATGAAACTAGACCACTTTCATATACCATACACAAAAATAAACTCAAAATGGCTGAAGGACCTGAATGTGAGACAGGAAACCATCAAAACCCTGGAGGAGAAAGTAGGAAACAACCTCCTTGACATCAATGGCAACAATTTCCTACTCGACACATCCCCAAAAGCAAGGGAAATGAAAGCAAAAATGAACTATTGGGACCTCATCAAGATAAAAAGCTTCTGCACTACAAAGAAAACAATCAAGAAAACTAATAGGCAACTGACAGAATGGGAAAAGACAGTTGCAAATGACATATCAGATAAAGGGCTAGTATCCAAAATCTCACCAAACTCCACACCCAAAAACCAAATAACCCAGTGAAGAAATGGACAGAAGACATAAACAGACACTTCTCCAAAGAGGATATACAGATGGCCTACAGGCACATGAAACGATGCTCAATATCACTCATCATCAAGGAAACACAAATCAAAACCACACTGAGATACCACTTCACGCCAGTCAGAGTGGCTAAGATGAACAAATCAAGAGACTACAGATGCTGGCGAGGGTGTGGAGAGACAGGCACCCTCCTGCACTGTTAGTGGCAATGTAAACTGGTGCAGCCGCTCTGGAAAACAGTGTGGAGGTTCCTCAAAAAACTATCCATAGAACTCCCCTATGACCCAGAAATAGCACTGCTAGGGATTTACCCAAGGGATACAGAAGTGCTGATGCATAAGAGCACATGTACCCCAATGTTCATAGCAGCACTGTCAACAATAGCCAAATCATGGAAAGAGCCTAAATGTCCATCACCTGATGAATGGATCAAGAAGATGTGGTATATATATACACAATGGAATACTACATGGCAATGAGAAAGAATGAAATCTGGGCATTTGTAGGAAAGTGGATGGACGTGGAGGGTGTCATGCTAAGTGAAATAAGTCAGGTGGAGAAGGACAGATACCATATGTTTGCACTCATAGGTCTAACAGGAGAACAGGAGAAACCTAATGGAGGACCAGGGGGAAGGGAAGGAGGAAAGAGAGTTGGGGAGAGAAAGGGATGCAAAATACTGAAAATGAACTGAGGGTTGAAGGGGAGGGAGGGGGAAAAGAGGTGGAGGTGATGGAGGACGGCACTTGTGGGGAAGAGCACTGGTTGTTGTATGGAAACCAATTTGACAATAAACTATTTAAAATAAATAAATAAATAAATAAATGGACAACTATAATCACCAGCTATGTGGCCTTTGGCAAGTTATTTAACTTCTCTACGCTTCAATTGCTTCATCTGCAAAAAACAACAATAATACTTAGTTCTTAACTGGGTGTTGTATGTAAGTGATGAATCACTAAATCCTACTGTACGTTAACTAGAATTCTAATAAAAAATTGAAACAATAAATAAATAAAAATACTTAGCTCTTAGTAGTGATGTAAAAATTAAATGAGATCATGTGGTTTTAAAATATCTAACACATGTCAGTGGCGCCTGGGAGGCTCAGTTGGTTAAGCGTCAGACTTCCGCTCAGCTCATGATCTCACAGTTCTGGGTTTGAGCCCCGCATCAGGTTCTGCACTGACAGGCTGACAGCTCAGAGCCTGGAGCCTATTTCAGATTCTGTGTCTCCCTCTCTCTCTGCCCATCCCCCACTCATGCTCTGTCTCTCTCTGTCTCAAAAATAAACTATATAAAATGTTTTTTAAATAAAATACCTAACATGTCAAAGCACCTAATAAATGCAGCTATTCCTTCTTCTACAATTACTACTGCCAACAACATAATAAAAATCGTTATATTTCATGTCAAAAAAGCATGCCTGTTTATTGACCCCAAATCATCTTGTTAAGCTTCTCAGATCATTCTCCGTTTTAGCATTCCAGAATACTAACTGACATGTTTCATGCTTTAATCGTCACAGTCAACTTGGTTCAGGCGAACTCATTTCATCTTCCTTCGCATTCCTTGTTAAAGAGTAGCATTCCCATTATCTGGAACACAAACTTCATACGTAATTGTGTCCAACATCCAACTGATTGGTGGGTTCTAGTTTCTGCATGCACAATCTCTCTTGTATCTGATCCCTCCTTTTCACTGCGATAGTCACTAATGGGGAATACAGTATTGTCATTCACCTGCTCCTACTGACACCAATACAATCCCATCTCTGATCTTTCTCCTCAGGTAGAACTCATCTGCCAATCCTAAAATATAGTCTAAAGAGACAAAGGAAACCATGTCGCTAGTCCTTTCAAAAACCTTCAAAGACAATTAGGCTATCCCTGCACACGTCCCCAGAGTTAAACCACTTTCTTGACAAAACGGAACCACTGTGGCTTGTTCCTGATTCAGACACCCGTGTATGAATCAGTTAAGGAGTCTCTGGTTTTGATCAAAGTATAAGATACTCTAGAACACTAAGCAACTTGCTAATTGTTTATAGTTATCTGCTTTCATGATTAATATAGAGTAAATACACACACCCTTACACACATATATAAAATAAGTTTGGGTACTACTAGGTAGAGTTCTACGAAGTTGGTTTCTTATCTCTAGAAGAGATTTCCAGAGAAAAGTGTGATTTTTTTCCTCCTAAAAATATTTAAATAAATCAGCATAATTTTCCTTTAAGTTTGTAGATGACCAATGGAAACACAACATGTGAGAATTACAAAAATGAATGAGAATGCATAGGACTGCAAGGAATAAAGAAAACTATCAACGAGCATTAACGGGTCCCTAAGATAGACTGATTACACGTCACTTCATAAATAGTAAATGAATGTACCATGATATCTTAATATTAACTTGCAGAGTTTCATATTGTCTTATATTCAGAACTTTACTAAAAATAATGTTGCACATTAATATTTAAAAACTCAGATAAACCTTTTATTTACCCTTTATGGCAGCACTGGATAAGAGTTATGTTCGCAGAGTTTCTTAAAAGAATTATCATTGTATAGTAGCTTTAATAATTCCTGAGACCAAAAAAAATTGTGTTAAAATACCTTTTAATGTAAGCTCATTTTGAGAGAATTCCCTTGTGGTTCTGTACTTCAAGCTAAAATGGCACAAATGTATTCTAAATTCAATTTTTTTAAGATTTATACTTCATGACACTGTTGAAATTATTCTGTTGTCAGCGTTTGAGGTTATCTTTTTACGCTGAATAAGCACCTATGAAATCATCATACACTGGCCTTTTGTTTGGCAAATTTTATATGATGATGATTTTATAGCCTAGACATACACTGGAGGGACATTATGTGGTCACATGTTATTTCTGTTCCTCTATAGTATAAAGCTGAACTATCAACGTATAAGCAAAACCGAACAAGAGTAGAAAAAAAGATGTGATATGCGTTATTCAAACAAGTTGTACATGAACAGTATACTTAGAAACATGAAACCGAAAAGCAGTATTCGTGGGCAGTCCTTGTTTCAAAGTCAGTTTATGTGCCTAAGTCCTTTTCATGGCTACGTCATTACTATCTGTTGAATGCCTATAGTAATAATTTCTGGCGGCTAGGAAATCATGCCCATTTAATATCTTTTATATACTTCCAGCATATTATGCTTGATATTTAGTAGACATGCTATGTGTTAGATTTTAAAGTAGTAAGAATTCTAGCAAAGGCAAATGTTCAAATAGCTGATCTAAAATTCTATTCTTCAAGCTTACATTTTTATTGACAACAACAAACTTCTGTATGAAAAGAGGCAACAGAATACAGCAGTTTCTTTTTGATATAAATAAACATGAAATGTTGATACCAATACTATCTTAGCAAGCTGATTTTTCTCACTCAAAACGCATGAATTACAACCTTGCCATGTACCTGTTGTTGAGACAGTGTGATTTTTCTTTTACTGAAAAATGAAAGGTCTCATATTTTTTAACATTTTTAAATGTTTGTTTATTCTTGAGAGAGAGAGAGAGAGAGAGAGAGAGAGAGAAAACACATTAGTGGAGGAGAGGCAGAGACGGGTGGGGAGACACAAATCCTGAAGCAGGCTCCAGGGTCTGAGCTGTCAGCACAGAGCCCGACACAGGACTCGAACCCCACAACCGCGAGATCATGACCTGAGCCAAAGTCAGACACTGAACTGACTTAGCCACCCAAGCACCCCAAGATAGATCTTATAATTAAAAACAGCCCACCTAACTTCCAGAGATGACTTTGTTGAGTTAGGACACTTACTATCTGTACTTGCCTAAATAAAGAGTAAGTAGGAAAACTCAGTTATTTAGCCCTAGATCCAGTATTCACAAAATGTAAGGCACTGGTCTAGAACTGTAATTAGATGGCAAACAAGAATCTAGAACTTAAGTAACTGGAACCTTCAGGCAAATGGCAAGGATTTCAGTTTCATAATCAAGGTCAAAAGACACCAACTTGGAGAAAATTGTTCAACAGATAGATAATATTCCTAATAAGTAAAGAACTCTGGTCAAACTATGGGAAAAAAGATAAAAATATCCCAAGTGAATTGAGTAAATACATAGACAATTCACATAAAGTATAAAAATGGTCCTTAAATACATGAAGATAAGTTTAACTTGACCCATGTAAGAAAACTAAAAATTAAAACCACACTGATGTACTAATGCTCACCTATCAGCCAAAAGTATAAAAATATATTCTGTTCACAAGCTATGTGGAAGTAGGTACTCTTACACACTGTTGGTGGGAATGCAGACTGCAATAACCATTACTAGCAATACTATGTATGTGTTTATCTCTTAGCCTCGCATGCTCCCTTCTAGGTATTAATCCCGATGAAACACCTCTTATAATACAGAAATATCTGTGCTTACAAAAGTTTCCACCACCATTACTGACATTTGAAATTATAGGAATTTACCTAAATATTCAGAGTTAGGAGAATAGCTGAATAAACTGTAGTATCTTCTCAAAATGTAGTACTAGGTAGCCATAAAGACAATGAGGATGATCTCTATAGGTAAGAAGGAGTGATTTCCAAATAATATTATTAAATGACAAAAACAAAAGTACAATAGGATGTGTTACCCTTTGTGTAAAAAAAATAAGCAAATATGCATGTTTCTGCATATTTAATAAAATATGAAGTATAAACCAGAGAATGGTTTGAAACAGGTTGCTTACAGGGTATGAGCAAGAATGTCATGGAAAGAATGGAGGAAACAGTAGGAGGAAAATGACTTTAGTACATTACTTACTTTGGGGACCATATTTCACATACTCAACAAAGAAAATAACATCAATGATACTGATGGGGTCCAGGTGGCCCTAAAGCTGCCTAAACACAGATCTACATGAATGACCCTGACACAGATGACTAACAACCACACTGAAGGAGGGAAAAGCAATGAACACAAGTACTTTTATTTTTAATGTTTGCTTGTTTTTGAGAGAGAGAGCATGCATGTGCAGGGGAGGGGCAGAGAGAGAAGGGACAGAGGGTCTGAAGCAAGGCTCCACGCTCACAGTTTAGGGCTCAAACCCACAAACCGTGATATTATGGCCTGAGTTGAAGTTGGACACTCAATAGCCTGCGCCACCCAGGTGCCCCAAACACAAGTCCTTTTTAAACACAGAGATGTATGTCCTCCCATTGAAGACAAAATAAATAAATAAATACACACCTCTAATTAGTACTCTTCCTTTTCACAGAGGTATGGATTAGCAACTCTGGAACTACCTTCTGTACATTATAAGACTGCAGAAATTAAAAAATATATGTGGTGGATAATGAAAGTTAAGTTAGGTTAAAATTTTGGGAAGTAGGAAGAATAGAATGAGCCCTGTGGTAAGGGACAGAAAATTAGGTATTCGTGTAAACTCATGGATTTTAATATAAAATATAGGCAAAGGTAAAAATGTGTACCAGTGCGTGTAGTTACGTATAAAAATACATATGTGTCTATGAGTAGACACACACACACATGCATGTATGCACACAGATATTCATTCTCTGGTTCTGTCTGTTGAGATGACCCAGGAATAAAGATGTCTTTGTAGAAAAGAGCCCACTAATGGAACCAGGGCAGCTTAAGAAATGCAAGCTTCCAGTGAGGGCAGGAATATTACAAGACAGTACCTAAAATACACTAAAATGCTCAAAGAATGATAAGATGTACATTGATAGGTATATGAAAAATAGAAAATGATATAAAGAGATAGATCACAGATACATACATACATACGATACACAGACAAACTAGAGAAAGCTTTTCATTGTAAAATCAAGCCAACTAATCAATATAGAAAGCTGATTAATTAGAATATCATTTAGTAAAAATCATAAAACTAGTAGGTGAAAGCTTAAGAACTAACACAATACTCACAGTGTCTCAAAATATCTCCTAAAAGATACTTTTTTCATTACAGGATAAAACAGTAACTTTACAGTGAAGAAATCTAGCAGACAACACTTTATTCAAATGTTTATACTACATATTACCATTACTGGAATGGTGATGGCATGTGGCTTATGATACAGTAAGAATTTAGTGTAACGTCAGTAGTAATCCTGCCCAAGATGTGTAATCAGAATATAATCATGAAGACATGTCCAAGAAAGCCACATTGTAGCACATTCTCTCTACACACACACACACACACACACACACACACACACACACACAGGCTATATTTCTAAACAATGTCAATGCTACTAAATAAAAAGAAAGGTTCAAGAACTATTCCAGATTCAAGAAAGGGTAAAAAAGACATAAATGAATGCAACCAGTAATCCTGGATTTCCTTTTTTGCTAAAGAACAAGGCTGGGACAATCGGTGAAATCTAAATAAGGTCCACGTTTAGTGATAACACGCACCAATGTTCGTTTCTTGATTTCTGTAACAATAATGTGGTTATGAGAATTCCTGGTTTTTAGAAAAATATCACTAAAGTATTTAAAAGATAAAGGCCCATCAATTGCAATGATTAATTGAGACACCAAGAGAGGCAGAAGACTGGGTGTTTACTTGCAACTTTTGTATTAAATGATGTCAAAACCAAAAAAAAAAAAAAATGTTAAATAGGCTTCCCTAATTTTGAAAAGATTAAACATTTATAAACCCCCCCAAAATAAAATACAGGCTTATGTTTTTGACCAGTAAGTAAATAGTATCTTTATGTTTAATAACTTCGAGGTGTTCTTGTTTCCCTACAAGTTATTAAGGGTTTTTTTTTTTTTCCATTTTGAGAAGGGATGCTGTTAGCAATATGTAAAATAAACCATTTCATTTCTCAAGAAAACACTACACCTTATCATTTCAGGGAAAGAAATCTTCCTATGTGAATAATTACCCAAATGCCTTCTATTACCAACAATATACCCAAATGCCTTCTTTCACTGAACTTGAAAGAAGTAGCTATTGACAGATAGAAGAATATGCAAAATATACTTGTGAAATACAAACTATATGGTAGAGTGAAATAGATAATATTTGGAAGTTAGCCACTGACTTTTCTAGGACAATACATTCTGTGAAAATGACCCAAAAATTAATACCTCAGTGAGGAGAAATGTAGATGGTAAGTCTGAAAGGTGAAACAGAGAGGTTCTATTTATCTTTTATAGAAAAACTAGAAATTGAAGAAAGTTATATAAATCGCACTTTCTTCCTTATCTATACTGTACATGGTTTCTTTTATCAGTACTTAACAAAAAACTTATGTACAAAATAATAGCTTATTGTTTAGTAAGTTATGAGTAAAAAATAGAACATCATCTATAATTACCAAAATCAATCTTCATTCTCAGAAAAATAAAATATACATGCAGAAACCAAAATTGCTTCACTGTTGGCTCTATTACTGAAAAACAGAAGGATTTTCTTTTTTTAAGTTTACTTATTTTTGAGAGAAAAAGAGAGTGGGAGCGGGGGAGGTGCAGAGAGAGAGGGAGACACAGAACCTGAAACAGGCTCCAGGCTCTGAGCTGTCAGCACAGAGCCTGATGCGGGGCTCCAACCCACGGACTGCAAGATCATGACCTGAGCCGATGTCAGACGCGTAAATGACTGAGCCACCCAGGCACCTCTAGAGCTTTCTTTTTTTTTTTTTTTTAAAGAAAAATAAACTTGCAAATAACAGTAAGCTACTTTTTTACCTCCTGCTCTAATGAAAATACTAGTTGAAACTAGAAAGTTACCTAGCTAGGACGTTTGAATTATTTTTCTTATAGATTATATACAAATGACTAAAACAGAAGACACAAATATTATATTTTCCTAGTAACACTAATATAACAAAGTGCTAACTATAAACCAAACACAGTACTACCTAGGATGCAAACATAAAGATAAAAACAAATAAGACAAACTCTTCTCCTCAAGTCTGCATCCTACTTAGAAAAACAAGTAAACAATGAATTACAAAAACCACCATGGAGGTACCAGCACTGCCTGTGGTTAGGAGAAGTATTATAAAACATTCTCAGGCTGAAATTTCCTGAGCTGAGATCTGGAAAACGACTTAGGGAGTTCAGAGGTACGGCAATGTCCAGGGGAGTAAAGGTAGTTCGAATGGGTAAAGAGCTGGGTTTGAATGAACAAATGACTGGACCTAAGGGAAAAAGGTACAATATAAAAGGCTACAAAATAAAAGAATAATTAAAAGAGGGGTGCCTGGGTGGCTCAGTCAGTTAAGCATCCAACTCCTGATTCTGGCTCAGGTCATGATCTCAGGGTCCTGGGTTTGAGTCCTGCATCAGGCTCTGGGCTGACAGCACAAAGCCTGCTTGGGATTCTCTCTCCCCCTTTCTCTCTGCCCCTCCCCTGCTCTCTCTCTCAAAACTAAATAAATAAATAGGAAAAGAATAATTAAAAGAAAGAGAGGCTGATCTGTTTGGAAACTATTATAACAGCCTAGGCTAAAATACAGACCCAACTGGACAATATTATGGCTTTGAAATGGGTAAGACCTGACCACTGATTATAGCTAAGATTCAGAGAGATATAAGAGCACATACATGTTGGCAGTAAAAGAACGAGGTAGTTCACATTTGAATTCTTGTTCCAGCACCTCCTGGCATAACCTTTAACATGGTACTTATGCCTATATTCTTGGTTTACTCACCTGTAAAATGGATATAATAGTATATACTTTATAAAACACTTAGGATAAAATGCAAAAGTTTAGGCAAAGTTCCTAGCAATGTTTCTGGCATAAATAAACTATTAATTATAAGTTATATGTATTATGGAATATTATTATATATCTACTAATATACTATTACACATTATAATTCATTAATAAGTTTATTTAACTATGATATATTTTTAATGTAATGCTTGGAGCTTAACTGACCAAAAAAATGTGTCAGTAACTAAAATGTGGACATACAGAAAAAAACAGTTAAGATGTGAGGGAATAAGAGAAACAAGATAGAATATAAAGTAAGAAAAATTAATTTAGGGCAGAGCGAAAAATACACTAAGTCTTAGTAAGTGGTTTTTAATTTATTTCTCACTTTGGATGCAATGAAAGGTTTAAGGAATGGTAATAAAATTATTGACTGTGCTTGGGAAGAAAATTATGTCTTTCCTTCCCTTCCTATAAAGGAAATATAAAGACAGATTATAATGGAGACATTGTCTGGAGGGTATAGAAACTGTAGAGAGGGTGTTCATTCATTCTTTTTCCAGTCAACAAACATTTAATAAGAAGTTATTCCATTTCGGCTAACCTGTAACCTCCAGTGAAAGAAGAGGAGAGGAATCAAATGCTAATGTTTTCACACCGCTCTAGGCATTTCTAATATATAATTTACTTGTCCACCATCACTAATTAGTTTTTGTACATTATCTGAACAATGAAAAAGTATGTCTCCAAATTGGCATTTAGCTTACTTTTACTCAAAAAAATCCATAAAAACCAAACACGTGCTTAGAGTTTCTTAGAGTAACCTGTAATTTTCTAGAGTATATTAAATAAATGTTTGGTGTTTTAGAATATGAGGAGTACGCTCCACTTTAAATTTACCTTGTAGTGTTCACCCTCGGCCTGTCATTAGGAGCAAGCAGGAATTCCTTAACAGGAGTATGTTAGTTGAAGGGCCATTTTTATTGTTAAATTAAATTATAATATCTAATAGCACGATTTAAACAACCAAATAGCACCAGATCCTTATAACACAAAACCTCAAGCTTGATAAGGAGGCTAAGGATCACATAACATGAAATTAAAGAAAATATTACACACTTGAAATAAAACAATGGCTTCTACTTAGTCCCAAATAGATAAGTATTGCACTTGCATATTTAAAATCATTAAGGAGTTTTTAAAATTCTGTGAATGTATTAATGAAAAGAAAGCATGCAAGTGACACTTCGTGCCAAAAGCAAATAACTAGAGGTAGAAATATTCTATATCATCAGGCCTAGAACCCTTAATAACACTAACCAAATCCCAACAGTTGAAAGATAAAGGTACCAAAGTAAGCCAAGCAAAGTTCCCCAACACTCAAAAGTTCAGAGACTATGTCTCCAGCAGTTTCATGAGGTTAAGGCCACAGACATCTATTTGAAAAGGCATCTGGGGCATCTAGGTGGCTCAGTCAGTTGAACCTCTGACTCCTGACTTTGGCTCAGGTCATGATCTCATGATTCATGAAATTCAGCTCAGTGTCAGGCTAATAAGTACAGAGCCTGTTTGGGATTCTCTCTCTCCCTCTCTCTGCCACTCCTCCGCCCTGCAGCTGTGCCTGCATGAGCACATACGCATGTATGTTTTCTCTCTGTCTTTCTCTGTCTCCTTCCCTCCTTTCTTCACTCCCTCCCTCCCTCTCCCCTCAAGTAAATAAACTTTAAAGAAAAGGCATCTAACAGAAGGAAGTAGCAAGCTGCACCTTCTACTAAGCCGCAATCGAAGTCATTCTGAAATGACCTGACTTAATGTCAGGTCCAACTACTTTTCATAATCTCAATACTTGCCCTTTTGATTCCTTTTATGAGGATTAAAGGGGTAAAAAGAGCTCAATATGATGGAGTAGATAAAGAAAAACAGCTTAGAGTTGAGTATCTGATGTTAGAGGAACACTTTGAACAGAAAAACAAAACATTTCCAAATAATTAGTATAGAAACAAGACAAACTAGCTAAAATATTATACAAGCTACAAAATAAAGATTCTTTTATATCATTCAGTTTAAACAGGAAGCTCTGCATAATTCAAAAAGCCCCTCTTGGTTTTCTTAATGTGTTTAAAGTTGTCTAAAAATGTTAATCTGAAGAATATATTTTTAAAAATAATTTTTAACGTTTATTTATTTTTGTGACAGAGAAAGACAGAGTGTGAGTAGGGAAGGAGCAGAGAGAGAGGGGGACACAGAATCTGAAGCATGCTCCGGGCTCTGAGCTGTCAGCACAGAGCCTGATGCAGGGCTTGAACTCACAAACCGTGAGACCATGACCTGAGCCGAAGTTGGACAGCCAACCGACTGAGCCACCAAGGTGTTCCACTGAAGAAAATATTTAATTAAAGTATAACCTCATACCAATACCACACTAAATATCTATATCTAATTATATAAAATGATCTCTCTTTGGGATATTTAAGTCTCTGTTTGACCTTTATAATGTTTACTAAAAAATATATAAAGTTTTGACTTTTTTGTGTCAAAATAACTAACAGGAATAAGATTTACATGTCAAGTAATTTTCTTTATCTGTAGTTTTAGATTATTCAGGTCAAGGCTTCCAGTTTGAGAGAATTAAACTTGTTACACTTATTTAAAGAAACGCTCAAATTCATTGGTTATAAACTTTCAGTTCCTATAAACACCTGTACCATGTGAGAAGGATTTGAAATGAAACTAACCCCCCATCAGAGTCAAAAGAAAGAAGAGCTCATTCATATTCCTTCTTACTACCCTCTAGGCTCAGAAGATAGCTGCATCATAGTCCAGCATATTTATAAAATAGTAGATATTTCTGTAAGAATCAGCTTCGGGCAGGAGCACTTGGGTGGCTCAGTCAGTTAAACATCCGACTTCAGCTCAGGTCATAATCTCGCGGTTCATGTACTGACAGCTCAGAGTCTAGAGCCTGTTCAGATTCTGTGTCTCCCTCCCTCTCTCTGCCCCTCCCCTGTTTGAACTCCGTCTCTGTCTCTCTCAAAGAATAATAAAAAAAAATTAAGAAAAAAAGTCATCTATGTGCAGATATCCACAATCTCCCACAAAGAAAAACATAAGTTGTATTCATAAGAAATATAAAATTAGGCTTTACTGAAACCAACTATGAATGCAATGGTAAATAAAAAAATCTTATTTATAATACCAACTCAATCCATTAAATGTCTTGCAATAAACTAACCGAAAACTTAGTCAAACCTAGAGGAAGAAAACTCTTGGTCATACATGACGGCAACTTTTTAAGTGCCTGTATTTTATGATTTGGAGAGGAATTTTTGTTCTTATAGTATATCTTTTTATTAACAATCAAAATAAGTACCATAAATATTTTAAGACATTTTAGAGATTGACCACATTATGGTTTATTTGCCTTACATTTAGATCAAGCTATGATGAAAAGCATGCAATTAATGATAAAACACCTAACGCTGAAACTTACAAATTGAACTCAGCTCCAAAGTGCCTACTTCCTTCCAACAGAACTAAACCTTCTCCCCGATTCTATCATTCAAACTCTTCATAATGCTATTTTAGCACCCACATAAGAAATGGAAATTTAAGTCCTAACACAGTGTTGTGCATATAGTTAAGTACTCAATAATTGTAGGTGAATTCAAGGGTAATTGAGTGGTGAGCCACTGGAATAGACCTCATACTCACTGAATAGCTGTTCTACTCAATGAAACGTTCACTTCTTCTCGTTTACTAAAATTTATGAGTCAGGTCGGAGATAACATGACAGAAATAATACTGTTCCAAAGTCTAAATTATACATTTTTCTTAACATACTTAAGCCTACTGGTGTTATCAATTGTAATAAAAAAATAATAGTAATAGTTGCAATAATAGCATTCTAGAGTTAACATTTGCTGGAGACACATATTATTTCTTATGTATAGTACCTCATTTAAGTCTCATAATAAATTAAATTAGTCACACTATTTTTAGGTGAGGAAACTAGACAATAAAAGGTTAAATAATGACACAAGATGACAGGGGCATTGCTTGGATATGGACCCAAGCAGGAGCATTCCAAAGCCCAAGCTCTTTACAATATTATATACTTCCAGACTTACACAGATTGATAGATATATAGATGATAGATAAAGGATAGATAGATAGATGATACATACATACATACATACACACATACACATGCATGCATGCATAGATGAAAGGAAAGAAAGAAGGAAGGAAGGAAATGGCAGGCAGCCCTAGAGCAAATCTGTATTCCTGGACATCAATGAGAAATAAAGTAATTTTCATAATCAACTACTTTTTAAAGTTTTCTGATTTATTTCAAGCTTTTATTTAATTTCCAGTTAGTTAGCATAGAGTGTAATAGTACTTTCAGGAGTAGAATAAAGTGATTCATCACCCACATACGACACCAGTGCTCATTCCAACAAGTGTCCTCCCTAAGACCCACCGTCCATTTAGCCCATCCCCCACCCACTACCCCCATCAACCCTTGTTTATTCTCTATACTTGAGTCTTTATTATGGTTGTCTCTCTCTTTTCTTTTTTTTTTTTATCCCTATGTATATATCTATTCCATTTCTTAGATTTCACTCATGTGAAATCATATGGTATTTGGCTTTTCTGACTGACTTTTCTCACTCTCTCTAGCTCCATCCATGTTGTTACAAATGACAAGATATCATTCTTTTATTAAAATATTTTAATGTTCATTTTTGAGAGGGGGAGGAGGAAGGGGCAGAGAGAGAAGGAAACAGAATCTGAAGCAGGCTCCAGGCCCTAAGCTGTCAGCCCAGAGCCCAATGCAGGGTTCAAACTCACGAATCATAAGATCATGACCCGAGTCAAAGTCAGAACTTAACCCACTGAGCCATCCAGGTGCTCTAAGATTTCATTATTTTTGATGGCTGGGTAATATTTCCTTGTGCATACATACCACCTCTTCTTTATCCAATCATCAATCGATGGACATTTGGGTTCTTTCAAAACTTTCACTATTGTTGATAGTGCTGCTACAAACATCAGGGAGCATGTGTCCCTTTAAATCAGTATTTTTGTATCCTATGGGTAAATACCTGGTAGTGTAATTACTGGATTGTAAGCTAGCTCTATTTTTAACTTTTTGAGGAACCCCCACACTGTTTTCCAGAGCGGCTGCACCAGTTCACATTCCCACCAGCAGTGTAGGAGGGTTCCCTCTTAGCCACTTCCTCGCCAACACCTTTTGTTTCGTGTATTGTTAACTTTAGCCATTCTGAGAAGTACGAAGAAAACCACTGTTAACAGTCAAATTAAAATAAAAGAATAGCTATAAATATGCCCCAGTCTAAGAGCAATCTGAGGAAAATCTACAAGTACATGTGTATAATGTTGGCAAAAACGTTCGACTTGAGTAGACTGAGTT
Source organism: Mungos mungo (assembly GCA_004023785.1). Lineage (NCBI taxonomy): Eukaryota > Metazoa > Chordata > Mammalia > Carnivora > Herpestidae > Mungos > Mungos mungo. The sequence continues at coordinate 9,549 of PISW01008839.1, read as the reverse complement.
TTAAAAGTAGTATCTGAATCTGCAGTATCTCTAAAGCCTCACCATTCAAACATAAACCTACTTCCTTCTTTCTCTTAATGTCATCAGACTTTGAATTTTAATAAATGCCTCTACTAATGAAAAATGAACTTTTCTCCATAAGGTGAATAAAGAAGTAGCAATAAATTTATACTTCCCATTTTTAAAAAGTTGATTTTAGCCATGACTGCATTAAAAATAATTCACCAGATGTGACATATTGTTGATTTAGTTAGATAGCTAATGTGGCCCTAAAAAATAAAAATGACTTTCATATATTCCATCACCATAGAGAAGTCACAGACAGCAAAATATTATCTCGCCAACTTTAAGAAACAAGGAAACTATAAGGAATTATTTACAGCTTCATAAACTACCACAGAATGTGCAATAGTGAATAAGATAGGCATTTATCTTTCATTCCTTTTAATTTTCCCTTGCATTGTGCCCCAGCTTGCCAGATGTGTAATGTAAATCACAAAAATTAATACAGAATGACTGAACTTAGTCTTAAGCCTAGCACAGAAGTATCATCCCCAAAGGGGAACATATTTCTAAATGCACTTAGGCCTATTGAAGTGATAAAACTTACCATTCTAATTTGCAACACTTTGTAGCTAATATAGTTATTCAAATGTTCTTTTTGCCTATGTTAGCAAAAAATTAATACTTTGGTAATCCTCATGGCATCGCACTGGCCAATAGATTCTTAGATATGCACCCCAAACACAAACAACAACAAAAAATAAATAAACTAGACTTCATCAAAATGGAAAACTTCTGTGTTTCAAAGGACACTATAAAAAAAAGTACAAAGAAAACCTACAGAATGGAAAAGAAATCTTTGTAAATCATGTATCTGACAAGGGCTTCGTATCTAGAATATACAAAGAACCTTTACAAGTCAATGACAACATCAAACAACCCAAATAAAAAATGATAAAGGACTTAAATAGACATTTCTTCAAAGATATATAAATGGCCAAAAAGCACATGAAAGACATTGAAATCTGAATAAATATTTGTATACCTCTAGCCATCCCAACATTAATCACCACACCACAGGGTGGAGGTAGCTCAGAGGTCCACCAATGGATGTAGGCATCCACTAGAACATGATTGATTAGGCCTTAAAAAGAAAGGACACTCTGACACATGCTACAACATGAAATAGTGTATAATGTCACATCTGTCACACTATCTAAAGAACTCACGTTCATGGTAATAGAAAGTAAAATGGCGGTTGCCAAGAGCTGGGGTGAGGGTAATGGAGAATTATTGTTTAATAACTACAGAGATTCCATTTTCCAAGATGAAAAAAGTTCTGGAGTTGGATGGTCATGATTATTTTACAACAACATAAAGGTACTTAATGCCTTTGTGCTACAAACATAAATACGGTAAAAATGGTAAATTTTATGTTTGTAATTTTTTACCACAACTTAAAAAACAAACTGTTCTAAAATGGGCAAAGGACTTGAATAGACATTTTCCAAAGAAAATCTACAATGACTATCAACCACATGGAAAGATAGTTAACATCACTAGTCATTAAGGAAACGCAAATCGAATCCACAATGGGTATCATTTCACATCCACTAGGAGGATTAATATTTTTCAAAATATGGAAAATAACACGTGTTGGCAAGGATGTGGAGAAATTGGAATCTTCTATATTTCTGGTGAAAATGTAGAATGAAGCAAATTGAACAATCTGCCACTTCTACAAAAAGTTAAACACAGAATTCGCACATGACCCCACAATTCCTCTCCTGGTTTATAAACAAAAGAACTGAAAACCAGTACTCAACAAAGACTTGGCAATAACAGTCACAGCAGTATTGTCCACAACATGCAAGCGGCATTAAAACTGTTATCTGGGCCATCCCTAGGCCGGCTCTCTCTTTAGAGTCTGCATCTTTTCACAACCAATAATGGAGGCTTTTCTGTGGTGTTTTATGGGCAATCTCCATTAGAAATAAGGGATTAAAACTGTAAGGGACAAGGACCTGTCTAGATATTAAAAAAAAGATTACTATAAAATTATAATTTAAAAGGAAGTTTTTAATAGAAAACTTAAAAATTTTCTATAAGGTATGAGGAAAAAGGAGCAGGACAGAGAGGAAGATGGAGAAAAGCAGAGTTTAGTAAACAAAACAATGTGGTGAGAACAGCCTTAAGATGCTGTCTTACTACGCTTTAGTTCCCACTACACGTGCTCCCGTTTGCCCTTTATCATCTGCCTTTCACGTATGAGAAAAAGGAGGCGCTGAGGGGTTAAGGGGCCACGGCCAGACACGTCAACAGTGGCAGAGCAGGGCTTCAGACCAGGATTGACTGCAAACCCAAAAATCTTACCTGACGTAAGGCATACACAAAACCTTTAATTATTTCTTACATCAAAAACAATAACTTCCTATTATTTTTTTTTTATGTCTTTATTTTTATTTAGAGAGACAGAGAGAGACAATGCGAGCAGGGGAGGGTCGGAGAGAGAGGGAGACACAGAATTCGAAGCAGGCTCCAGGCTCTGAACTAGCTGTCAGCACAGAGCCCGACATGGGGCTTGAACCCATGAACCGTGAGATCTTGACCTGAGCTGAAGTCAGACGCTTAACTGACTGAGCCACCCAGGCGCCCCAATAATTTACTATTATTAAAAAACAATTAGGGGCACCTGGGTGACTCAGTTGGTTAAGCATCCAACTTAGGCTCACGTCATTGCCCCCTTCTCCCTCTCCCTCCCGCCCTTCCTCCCTCTCTCTCTTTCTCTCTCTCTCTCAAAAATAAATATTTTTAAGAAACAAAAATAAAAAACAATCAACAGTGATTACTTTTGAATAGTGATATTATAGGTAATTTTTAATGTATCGTCAGTTGCTAAATTTCCTATAATAAGCATGTATTCATTTTGAAATAAGAAAAAGACGTTTTAAAGTAAGTATATCACAAAATTCTTATAGTTCACATCATCTCTAATGAATAAATACTACTTTCCAAAAATATTTAAACTTAATGGAAAAAAATTTTTTTCTTTAATAAAATGTATTTTCATTTATATTTTTAAAGTAGTTTATTGTATTTTCAACAAGAAGTTCATCTTTCTCAACTTTCATTTCTGTAGTAAAAATACACTGAAGGAAACAAACAAAAAGAATACGTACCTGTGCACTGTCCTCCGTTAGTTGGGTCTCCATAATAACCCGGCATGCAGTCTTGACACTGTTTTCCTGTGGTAAGATTTTTACACTGTTCACATACGTTATTATTGACGCAAGTGCTATGTCCATTACACTGGCAAGCTGAAGAAAAGAGTAAAAAAATATTACACATTCCTACATAACAACAGCAAGAAGCTATCAAGATAAAGAGTTTATTTTACAAAATTGAATGATGGCAAAGTCCAAAGGTCATTTCCCAAGTTCTATTTTTATTATGTATAACATAGGTGACTCAAAATATTAAGGCAGGACCATATATATATAATAAATTCTGTGTTAAAATTTTGCCTAATGCTCTATAAAATGTAGGGGCAAGAGATAAAGTAAAACATAAAAGTTATAGTTAAAAAGAATACTTTTTAACATATTCCTTAAAGATTCATGTGAATATTAGGTGTGTTAAGTTATATACACACAAGACTGAATAATAAAGCTTTGATAAAGAATATTAAAATGCATCCTAATTATATTTACCCATAGAAAATTATGAGGCTATATAGGTCCTTACTTGTATAACGGCCTTACTTTGTATAATTATCAAAAATAGCACTTTAAATTAATTTGTATAAATGTTTCTCTTCTTTGGATACGAAAAGCTTCAAGGCTTAATAAAAATTCTATTTCTGAACTAGAAAGAATCATATTTAAAGCCTGAGACTTTTTTATGTCTTCATAATACAAAATTTAATAGAAATTTCTGAAATGTTTATGACATGATAAAGTTCATACATGAAAGCTCATGCCTTCAGTGTCTATTTGGGGTATAATGACTTGGTTTGGTAACTGTTTGCGCAAACACCATCATCACTGCCACCCTCATAATCCCTTCACATTATTACAACTAAGATCACATTTATTTGAGGTTTCCCCTCCTCTCACCAGAGAAGCCAATGTTCAGTGAACCAACTGTTTGTTGCCAGCATCTATTCTAGTTGGTCAGTACACATAGTGGGTCAGTTTTAAAATACATAACTACCACCCCGTTGTCAGATAGGCTACCAGGTGGTTTACGTGAGTTGTATCATTTAATCTTCACAACGCTTCTATGTGGAAAGTCCTAGGCTGGGGGACCATTTCTAAGATAAGGAAGCCGGGGTTAAGCAACTACCCAAAGTAACACAGATAATTAATGCCCGAAACAAACACACCAACAGGAAGTATAAATCAAAAGACCAGACATTAAATACCACCTCTTGCATGTAGAAAATTTGAAACTGAGAGGGAAATCCTGAGAGACTAGCATCAGGTCATCAACAAGAGTTGACACCAAAGGATAAAAAAATGTACTGGTAAAAACAGTGAAAACCAAACACTTATGCCTCACAGAAATTTTCAGAAGCATAACTCTACTATATAACACAGTATAGAAATAACACAAAGTCATCATAGTAAAATGCTAAATAATCATCATCCTCTTTATAAAATTGAGGAAAAGTAAAAGTTTTCACATTTTCTATTACATTATGAAACAAGGATGAGGAAATTTAGAAAAAATATTCATGATAATTTAAGTGAAATCAAGACACAAAACATTATATTTAGAATGCTCAAAATTCTGTTTTAAATGTATAAATATGCCTAAGAAAACATTAATAATGGTTACCTGAATTTAATAAGATTTTTCTGCGTCATTAATTCTCTATAATAAATTCCCATTACCTCTATAATAAGAAACAATGTTACGAACTTTAATTTTTTAACATTTGTTGAAAAATGTAAGTTGTTGTTTCATAGAAAATTTATTATGTGACACTACTAATTAATTCACTCAGGTAAAAACAAAATTTATTGAGTGCCTACTACATGTAAAGCACTATCTGAAAAAGTTTAAATAAGAAATGGGTTCCTATAAATATTTTATGAATTCCCTGACTGCATTTTGTCATCAGAAAAACAAACGCTTTAATTTCGGAATAAGACGTTTAAATTCAGCAATCCTCCTGTCAGATTACCACTAATATAATAAGGAAACTTGACAGCAATGACGGGAATTTGGGTTTGGTGACAATGACACAAATAAAGCTAGGAGGCAGCAAACTACAATACGTCTGGAAATTAAAAGGGGACCCCTGATGTAATGTGACTCGCTGTCCCTTCCTGAAAATGAGAACCTTAGAAGGCAGTTCTGGGGCAATCATGAAGCATATTAGTGGCGTGATGCCATACAGCTGGTAGAAAGTGTGATGCAGGGAAATCTAATGTTTTAGGTAATGAATATACCCCCAAAAGAAAGCTGGTTCAATTTAGACGTAACTGCAGGCAAAATTTCCAACCCAGGGCTGGGGGAAGGAATGGTCATTGTTACAGGTTCCACTAGCACAGTAGCAATGGCAAGAGAAAGCATGTTACAGAAAGCAGAATCCAGGCACAGTGGCTGTATCAAACACAGACAAGGAAAGGATACACAGTAAGCCTATGATTATGTTTTATTCCCACCAGCATCAGGTGCTGGAACAGCGGGTAATATAAGCTTGCCTCTAACAGTTCTTCCAGGATACATTGTTACGTGAAAGGTTCTAATAACAACCTGGCTGAGCAACATGAATAAAACTAAAGAGAAGCTGTCCATACTGTTTTGTCTAAATTTTAAAACAAGCCCAGATGGTTCTTCATCTATTGATAACACAAACAGACCCAAAAAATGAAAACAAAACAGTATGGAAAACTCAGCATTTGATATGCAAATAAAGTACATAGTTTTGAGAAATATGTGCTCTAAAACAGATGTAAAACATTTAAAGTATCTGCTTGACATTCTCAATAAAATTCAAAAAATATATACACAGAAAATCAAGGCTAAAATTTACTCAAACATTTTTTAACACGTATCCTATCTTAAGCCAAAAGAAATTATCAGATGCTAGAAATAAAGCTGAGATTCAAACAAGAAGATTAAAGAAAGAGAATTTTGAGGTAGCAACTGAAGTGCACTATGCATAGGACAGACAAGCAAGAATACGGAGGCATGGGCTTGAAAACGCCGCATGGCCCCGTAATGTAATCTCTGGCCGTCTCGCGGAAGAGAACTAAACTGAACTATAGTTACAATGCTTGAAGGCTTCCATTGTAGCTCTTACGGGGGGTGGGGTGGAATGAGGGGGAGAATAACACACATCACAAGCCTAAAGACACTGAAAAGCACCTTAAGGAGACTGCAGTATGTGTATGAAAGAAAAAACCACCTGGGAGAACTTAAAACCTATTCCAAATATAGGTGCTGGGGTGAAATTCACATTGTCCACATGATGGAGAAACTCCGACATCAAACACCGACACAAATTTTGGTATCTAATCAAGGAAAGGCTTATTTATAGACCTCCCAAAAGCAGAAGTAAATGTCCCCTTAAAATATTTCTAAAAACTCAGGTCATACATATACACCACAGAATATACACTGAAAAAATCTTTTTCTGTAAAGAACTAGATAGTAGGTATTTTAGGCTTTGCTGATGATATAATTTCTGTCACAATTACTCACTTCTGCTATTACAGTGCAAGAGCAACCATACACAATATGTAAACAGTCGAGCGTTGTCTGCATTCAAATGAAACTTAACTTACAAAAGCAGGCAACGGACCAGATCTGGGTTTCAGACCTTGCTTTTCAAATCTCTGACTTATAGGGAAAGCAAAAGCAAAAACAAAAAGGCTCACAAAATTAAACCTCAAAATGAAAAACTAACAAAGCATCAAAAAAGAAGAGTCAGGAGAAAGAAAGAGATAATAAAAATGTGAAATGACAGCCCAAAAACTGGAGTCTGAGGACAATTAGAAGACAATGAAAACATTAGAGATAAAGACAGAAAAATCAAAAAGCTATGCTTAAAGAAGTAAAGGTAGGTATAATGGCAACATCTGATCAAATTAAGAATATCAGTGAAAACATTAAGAGATTTTTAAAAAACTAATGAAAATTAATGAGTAGAATAGTTCAGTAACTAAAATACAAAATGTACTAGAGGGACTCAACAGTAGACTTGAACTGGCAAAAGAAAGAAATAATAGGTCAGTAAAAACTATGTTAAGTACAGAAAGAATAAAGAAAGGAGAAAAGTGAACAAAACCTCAGATAAATGTGGGAAACCAAGTACTCAAACCTACGTGTAATGGCAGAGTTGAAAGGATAAGAGAGAGAGTGAGTAGGTTAAAATTTACTTGAAGAAATAATTCTGAAAACTTCCTTAATTTGATAAAAATGTTATGTACAAATTCAAGAAGCTTAACTCTAATTATAATAAAAATGAAGAAATTGACAGACACGTAATAAAAATTACAAAAGCCAAGGACAAGTAGAAAATCTTGAAGGCAGCCAGGAAAAAACATAATTCCTCACTTTCAAAGAAGCCCAAGAAATTTAACAAATGACTTTTTTAATCAGGAGTAATGGAAGCCAGTAGGCAGTCTGATAATATATTTAAAGTTGTCAAAGAAAAACTGTCAACCCAAAACTTCCTACCCAGCAAAGCTACTTTCAAAAAATTTAAGTGAAATAAAGACATTCACAGATAAAGAAAAATTAACAGAATTTGTTGCTAGCAGATTCACGTTGTAAGGGACACTATAGGAAGTTCATCAGTGGGAAACCACATGATCCGAAATAGTAATTCAAGTCCACACAATACAATGAAGAGTACTAGTACACAGTAATGGTGTCATTACAAAAGATTGTAAAAGGATATATTTTGTCTCCTTTCTTCTGATTTCAAACTTTTAAAGTATATTTTAAAAGACATAAATAATGATATTGTTGGGCTTATAACATAAAAACGTAATATATTCCTCATTAAAAACACCAAGGAAGTGGGTAGGACAAAATCTATAGTGGGCTATGGAAATGACATGGTATTAGGAGATGGCAACTTGAATGTACAGGAAGAAAACTAGAAGAGGTAAATATAAAAAATAATGTAATAAAGCTACAAATATATACTTGTCCTCCTTTTCCTCAGATGTTTTTAAGAATAAAATTTTATAAAGTATTAATTGTAAAAATTTATTGTTGGGTTTGGAACATATATAGGTGTAATATGTATAAAAATTTAACAAAAAGCAGAGAAAAAGAATAGACCCATATGAGTAATATTATATTATCTCACCAAAATTACATTATTATGAACCAGAATCAAATGTTAACAAGTAACGTTGGGTATGGTAAACACTGGAGCAACTACTCAGGAAATAACTAAAAAATACAGTGAAAAACCTCTCTAAATAAGTTTAAACATTAAATTGGAAAATATTCACTTACCAATAAATGAATAAATAAGAAGAGGAACAAAAAATCCATGAGACATATAGAGAAAAAAGTATAGTAGCACACAGAAATACAATTATATCAATAATAACAATAAATGTAGTGAACATTTCAACAAAAAAGATTTGACAGACTGGATAAAACACAAAGATCCAAGTATGTAAGTGTATAGGAGACATACCTAAAGATACAAATATATTGAAAGTGAGTGAATAAAAATAGATATACAAACGGCAACCATTAGAAAGTTGGAATAGCTTTACAAATTTCACATAAACTTTTTAAACATTTTATGAGAGATAAAGAAGGACTTTTATAACAATAAATGACAATCCATGAAGAACATATGAAAAATGTAAATTTACATTCACCTAATAACATATCAAAATTCATGATGAAACACTGACGGAAATTAAAATATAAATATACAATTCCACAATAATACTTGGAAGCTTTAATACTTTCAATAATGAATAGAAGAACTAGAGAGAAGATCACCAGGGAAGAGAAGACTTGAACAACACTATAAACCAACTAAACCCAACCAACATAAAGAGAATAATCCACACAACAGCCAACAGCAGGAGAACATGCTCTTCTCAAGTGCACCTAACGCATTCTCCATGATAGACTATAAACTAGGTCATAAAACAAACCTTGAAAATTTAAAAGGACTCAAGTCATATAAAGTATGTTCTCTGGACACAATAAAGTGAAACCAGAAATCAGTTTCAGAAAAAGTCTGTGAAAATAATATAAGTATGTGGAAATTAAGCAACACATTCCTAAATGACCAATGGGTCAAAGAGCAAAACTTAAGGAAATTAAGAATTACTTTCAGGCAAATGAAAATGAAAACATCTTTTCAAGCTTCAATAGTAAATATTCTGCTACTATGTATTAAATACTGCATGCTTTGCCCAAGCTAAGATGAAACCATATCGTAAATCAATAAGCATTTTGCATTTCCTTTCATTATCTACTCAAAGTCATGCCTACTTCACCTCTAAACATTTCATTAAATCCAATTATACAGCAAACACTCTCAAAATACAC